>CAJVRC010000839.1:1062298-1227319 GCA_911456345.1 Penicillium egyptiacum
TAGTCTGGTCCAGCCGGGCAAATCCATATTTGGCCCCAACAATCAGCTGATTGGACCTTTTGGCAATATTAGCGGTCACACTAAAAGTCCACGTGGTTTTTCCCGTCAGCAACAATTCCTTTAATGTTTTCCCATGGGCACGGTTGGGAACCCACCCAACAGAGGCATCGGTCTCAATGACTTTCAAGGACTCAGGGCCCTTTGCCAAATCAAGTCGATAGAGTTTGTGGTCCCAGATATCAACGAAGCGGAACTCATTGTTCGCCACATCGTGAAAGGGGCCTTCGAGCAGTGTTCCTGGGATGTCAAGGTAGGGCTAATTAAGTTAGCGGTCTGTGATTGGCGTGTATTTCTTTTTCTTTTTTCCTTTTCCTGTGCTGTGACAGGCTAAGGAGAATAATCGTCACGTCTGACCGACACGAAAGCAGGGGAGAAAAAAAAAGAAATAAACAAAAGACCAAGCGAATCAGGTAACGGCGAATAGCATGGAATAACCGACCTCATTGACCGTCCACCTCTGAATTTCAGACATGCCGATCGGTGACAGAGTGGACACCGCTATTTGGGAATTGAGAAGAGGGGTGAGAGATGTTAGGCTCGCATAAAACGGTTTACTTGTGTTCAAGTGCAATTCAAGTGGGCGACCGCAGAAATAGTCAAGGCAAATCGTCGGAGTCACTCGTACTCCGTCAGTCTGTATACTGTCCACATATATATAGTGAAGAGGGAATAGGAAGGAGACCAAAGATGAGAAGTGGGATATGCCAAGCCACCCCCACGAGGGCTTACTTTCCACTTTGGCTGGGGTACTTTACTAATTACCAGCAACGTGTCCACTAGTTAACTAACTACTCCATCTGTATCTGCGTAATCTTGAAGACGTCCTTTTTTTCTTTTCTTTTTCACGAACTCGTAGGACAAGAACTGCAGGGATTCCAGGTCCATTCGGCAATCGAATTATGAAAAAACCCTCCAATTGCACGCACCATTGAATCTTCTGCAGGAATCCTGTCTCTGCAATGCGAATCATCACACAGTCAACTCTGAAATACTCATGAACTACGGAGTCCTCCGTACTATGCGTAAACTTTCTAGTCTGCATCAATTCGTGCAGCTAGCCCAAACTACACACACACACACACACATATATATATATATATATATATATATAGAGTTTAGGGGTCGAAAATCAAATTCAATAATTATAGCAGACAAAGAAGTGTACCTTCACAAAGTACCGTCAGATCACCTTTCAGACCAGGGCCAGGTGGCTTTTCACATGACCGACTGTGCATGCAGATGCAAGAGATTCCTGCATGTGTGTGCTGGTGGGCGCTAAGACACAGAACCTGGAACCTAGACTTACTCTTGACTACCAATCCCGGGGTTCGCAGGGTAATCCGACTGTTCCTGCCTGACTCGAAAATTGGGCCCCAATACCGAGTTCCAAAAAGAAAGACATGCATGTCTGCGAGAATGTGCCTGCAGCCTACTTGTATCACCTTGATTAAGGGCGTGATGGATCATGCAAATCCATCCTTGGATAGATGGGAAGTGGAAATTGGATTATGCTGGATTCATCCTTTTTAATATGAGATTGATGCTCAGATCGAGGAAGAGATGGTATCCATGGATAGCAGAAAGGGTGTATAATAGAAATAAAAGCCAGGGCAGGGTCTGAAACTATAAGGCCTAATTAACGTTAACGTATTCGGTAAGCGAGCGGGACACCCAACCAAAACGCGTCCATAAATTAGATCTTAGTTAGTTCAACCACCCACCATGCCACCAATCCGCTCCCGAAGCTCTGCAAGTTTAGCGGCGCAAGAGGGTAAGATCTTATTAGCTATCCAGGCTTTTAAGAATAAAGATATCTCTTCAATTCGTGAAGCGGCACGCCGATTTAACGGTCCAAATTCAACGCTCTCTACACGCCTCCACGGTGTCAAACACCGTGCGATTTCTCGCGCCAATTCGCATAAACTTACAGATATTGAAGAGGAATCTCTCCAAAAATGGATCCTCTCTATGGATTCTCGCGGAGCAGCCCCCCGGCCCTCTGCCGTACGAGAAATGGCGAACCTTCTTCTTGAAAAGCGCGGAACCACCCCAGTTATCTCGGTCGGCGGAAAATGGGTTTATAATTTGTTAAACGGCGTCCTCTTCTCTCCTCTCGATTCTCAAATCGATATAATTACGATCGTGCGAAATGCGAAGACCCGAAAATCATTAGCGAGCGGTTTAATCTGGTTAAAGAAACATCGACCCTAACAACGTTTATAACTTTAACGAGACCGGTTCGCGATAGGATCAATTACAACTACGAAGGTTATTACAAGAAGTGAATACTACGGCGATCCCTTTTACAACCTGGAACAAGGAAGTACGCGCCGCCAACGAGAAGCAGAAGCAAAAGCGTACTAGATCCCGAAGGCAGATACCTGCCGAAGAGGGACTCTCAGTTCAAGAAGCGTCTGCATTAATTATGCAGCCGGTGGAAGCAATAGAAGCACCTATACCCCCACCACGAAGAAGGCCTTAGCCACCTTTACAGCCAAGAACTAGGGCTTTGGCAACATGCGGGCTATGTAAAAATCAGGGCCATAGAAGAGATGCATGTCCAGATAGATGATGAATTTAGTTTATTAAATTTAATGGCGTTTTTTGTTGAGATAAATGCATTTAAATTCAGTAGGTTTGGTTGGGTGTCCAGCTCGCTTACCGAATACGTTAGCCCAAGGGAGGTATATATACTCCGTATCAATCTCCTATTTTTATACGCTCTGATTTGCATTAGGCAGTGATGCGGTGGCATCGACATACATCATCTTCTATTCATAGCATAATAATTTCGGAACACGCCTTGAGTTATTATATTTTGACTTCGTCTAAAGATTCTCGCAATGGAGAAACATGGCCATCCCTTGTATACCCTCTGTAGCTTTTATCAGTCGGTGTATTGGCATTTTCTTAAGGAGACCATAGGGGCAGCTCCAGATGACACAGACCCTCATGGAGTCCAAAAGTCCCAAGCATGGCCCAAAACGGTTCCTTGGAATATTCGTATGCTGACACGATGAAGAAAGGTTAGAGATGATTTCATCTCACGAGAAGTAGATCATAGAGGAATAAGGATAGAATGGCAGAGGAATGGTGGCATATATGTTGTTACTGAAGTGAGGGCAGCAGTAATTAGATCATGCAAACTTACCAGTATCAAACTTGAGGCTATTCCCACATTTTATCTTTAAAAGATCGTCCATATATTCTCGCCCACTCTCCTTCTATGAACCAGCCTTATACATCCGCCGTTGATATATCCGCAGTCTCATTGGCACACATCACCTGACTTCAACCCGTGTCAGAATTCATGTTCAAAGCAACAAAGGCGAGTCTCATGGAGGCCGAGATGAACATATCGCTGACTTTTCGACAGAGATGGAATTGAGACACCAACCCGATCTCATCTTACCACACGATGTTCCGGTTGCAGAAGATCCTGTTTACGGCACAGATGTTGAGTGATCGTCTGCCTTTTGGGCCAACAGGGCCATGGCGTGTATATGGCGACGTGCAGAGAAACCGGCCAAGAACCCAGCAAGCCTCATGTACCGCTTCCGCGAGATGAATTTGAGAAGAGAGCCAATATTGCGTTTACCAAACAAAGAAGGCAATCGCCATATCGTGAATGTGGGACAATTTGATTTTCAGGTTGCATACATGCACGTAAATGTCCTGCCACACGCCGTTGGAGAGAAAACGAAGTCCGGTCAAGAGTTCCAAAATTGCAGAAAGGAGGACGGGAAGTTCATACTCTACGTCCTGGTGCCGGGTCAGAAGCACTGTACAAACTGCCACTGGCTTGAACAAAAATCCCGATGCAGGTTTTCGAAAAGCCCGCGAACCGTTGAAACGACACTACGGGAAAAGCCGAAGGCACTGCGATGGCTCGTCAAGACCATGAAGAAAGAGCGGAAATTAATCAAGGCCAGCATCAAGAGCCTTGGACGCGAGGAGGAGAAGAACTTGATCCGCAAGATGAAGAAGGCAGAGTGGGACCAAGAAGGCAAGGTGGTTTTCCAGATGCGTGTCTATTTGCAAATCGATAGTACTTCTACTTGTCGCCCACGTATGTATCCATCCATAGATGTTATGATTGGTAAAACAAGGGTATTGATAGGACCTTTTGAAAAAGAAAAGCTAAAAAAAGAGAAGACGAGAAACTAACGACGAAGCGAAGAACGGTCTCATAACGTCCGCTGATCGGAAAATTCGTAGAGGGAGTTAGAGAAAGCTGCCCATGTAGAGCCATGGGTCGGACAGTCGCTCAGTTGCGTGGAGGGGTAACATTGAAGAGTGCTCTGAAAAATAGAGGCAGCATAGTCATATCTCATAAAGGGGCGTCAGACATGAGATCAATAAATCATGAGAACCAAACGCAAAGCAGTATCGAAAGCAAATCCCAGGAAACTCGCAAAAAAAGAGTTAGAAAGATTCTCAGGAAGATAAAGAACTAGGGGTGCAGAACAAAGACACCCATGCCCCCAGCATTGCTCGACACATCCCTCGAATCAGAACAACAAGTCTGCTATCTCTTCGAATTCTTGCGGCCCTATCACAATGTCCCCCTCTCCTGGACCTGGGGGACGATCTTGGATTGCAATGAACGGGAGGACCATAGGAGACCCATCTATAACATTCGGCATTCCCGCAACGAAGTTTCTGATGATATCAACTTGATTGGCACAGTAGACTTGCTGAAGTTGTGCCGGCTGTCCGGTTAGCGGTGGAATATTAGGGGTTTGTGCGCAGAGGGTCTCGATGTATCTCTTGGTTAGCGGGCGGGGTGCAGTACTCGGGGCCAACTGCCACTGCCCGAAGGACACGATATTATCTTTCACATGGATAAGGATGACGATCCGGACGTCACCCTCGGAATCCGCGAACCATTTGCGTGCATTCTGACGAAGTCGGCCAAGCGATTCCGACACGCCTGTTTCGATGACAAGTGATGGGTAGCCTGCGTTTTCAATGGGTCGTGCGTGACGAGAGGGGGGCGGATAGGCATCGTCAGCTTCTTTTCCCTTGCTTGTTCCAGAGCGGTAGGTTGTAGATCGGACCCAAATCACCTCTTTACGGGGGAGGCCCATGGCCCTAAGTTCATCGCGAACTACCGCAACGATCTGACTTGTAACGATCTCATGCTGTCCTTTGGGGACGACCTTGATGAGGCCAGTTGTGCCCTCCCACTGGAATCGATAGGTGACACCGTTGAGTGCGTCGCGGTCGGTTGTGAGGGTTTCAATTATTGGTGTTGACAAACCAAGCACCACAATCCACTGATTGCCATCGGTATGCTCCTCAAACCATTCGGCGATCCGGCGCGCTTCTTGCCGTAGTGTTCTCAGTCGCGAAAACGAAACCACGTGCCCTTCGGGCAAGTCAGACATGAGTGTTGGAGCGGGATCTGACATTGTCGATGAAATTTCATTCCGAGAAACTTGGTTCCGTCTATAAGATAGCGCAGATCCGACGAATCAGTAGATTCATGATCTCCGATAATGGGCGACGTAGCGGAAATGAAGAGGGTGATGCAAGGTGATGTAATATGGTTAACGTAAATGTGAAAGGTTCTCAAAAATCAAGGACTCTGACGATGTTAATTGGATGTCTGCGATGGTGGGGTACTGCGGGACGGGCCGAGGCACCCCTTGACGCGTCACGTGTCGCCGACTCAAACAGAGTACTGGTCTCTATGGACGATGGTGGCAGACATGGAATTCGCACGGGTAACCTTTGGGCCCTCCTTGACACACGAGCGACTGATAGAGATTCCGGTTCGAGAGCTTAAATAGAATCGCCGATCCGAGGGGACAGGAAAAGTCAAGTAGACTACGGCCTGGTTGAACATTGTCTTACTTGCTCTATTTTCTCCTTGATGGTTGCGACATTTTCTATTCATAGGGCTTTGCCTGTTCGGCCTGCCCTTGATGACTGTGTTATAGAAGAGCAAATACATATGCAATGCCTTTGTGGATTTGCAGAGATTTGACAAGCAAGGAAGGTCCAGTAATTATAATAACAGGTCAACTTAGGTTACACCGAGGGACCACACATTTTTGTCCGTAAATAAACAGCTTACAACTTGGTCCCCATGTTGACATGGACGGCCTTAACTTGCGAGTACGCGTCCAAGCCAGCTTCGCCGAGCTCGCGGCCGATACCGCTCTGCTTGACACCACCGAACGGCACACGGAAGTCACTGTCATTGCTGCTGTTGATCCAGACCATGCCGGCCTCGATATCGGAGGCAACACGGTGGGCACGCTCAATGTCCCGAGTGAAGACTGCGGCGCCGAGGCCGTACGTGGTGTCGTTAGCACGGGTGACGGCCTCATCCTCGGTGGTGAAGCTGGCGATGGCAACGAAGGGGCCGAACACCTCCTCGCGGTAGATCCGCATTGAGTCCTTGACGTTGGTGAAGATGGTGGGCTCGATGAAGAAACCACGGCCATCACCAACGTTCTTGTGCGGCACGCCGCCAGAAGCGAGCGTGGCGCCCTCGGACTTGCCGGCCTCAATGTATGAAAGCACGCGCTCGTACTGGGCCTTGGTGACCTGAGGGCCCTGGAAGGTGTCATCGGAGAAGGGGTCGCCGACCTTGCTGGTGGTGCGTACGACCTCCTTAAAGAGCTCAACGAACTTATCATATACAGAGTCGTGCACAAGGATCCGCGATGTCGCAGTGCAGACCTGACCTTGGTTGTACATGATACCAATGTGTGCCCACTTAGCGGCCTGCTCGAGATCCGCATCCTCGAAGACAACCAGTGGTGACTTGCCGCCAGTCTCGAGGGTGACGTTCTTCAGTGTGCCTGCGGCCATCTTCATGATCTCGCGGCCGGTGAGGGTGGAACCAGTGAAGGCGACCTTGTCGACGCCGGGGTGGTTAACCAACGCGCCACCAGCAACACGGCCGTGACCGTTCACAATGTTAATAACACCCGGGGGGAAACCAGCCTCCTTGATCAGACCGGCCAGGTACAAAATGCTAAGCGGGGTTTGCTCGGCGGGCTTGAGGACGATAGTGTTACCGCACGCAAGCGCAGGGCCCAGCTTCCATGCTGCCATTGCTAGAGGGAAGTTCCAAGGAATAATCTGACCAATTACACCAATAGGCTGACGGAGGGTATAGGCGAATTTGGCCGGGGTGGTGCCAATAGTCTGACCGTACACCTTGTCGGCCCAGCCGGCATAGTAGCGGAGAGTGTTGGTGACTTCGCCAAGATCGTCATTCAAAGAGACCTGGTACGGCTTGCCTAAAAGATATGTCAATTCCTACCTCGTCGATAGACAACCATCTCCCAGCTTACTCACCATTATCCCAAGTTTCAATGCTAGCCAGGGTCTCCTTGTGCTGCTCAATCAAGTCGGCCAACTTCAGCATCAAAACACCACGATCAGTGGCTGGCAGTAGCTTCCAGGAGGGATCCTTGAGAGCCTTGCGAGCGGCCTTAACAGCGATATCGATATCCTCCTCACCGGCAGCATATACTGACGTAATCTCAGTTTCATTACTGGAGATCCGGTCAGCTCCAAGTCCAAAGACAATTCAGAGGTACATACGAAGGGTTCACAGTAGCAAACTTCTCGCCAGACTTCGCGGCCACGAACTCATTGTTGATGAAGAGACCGATGGGCTGAGTGTAGCTGCGCCCATTCGGGGCAGTCAATTGCACGGAGATGTCAGACATGACGAAGGGGGAACTGTGAAATGGGCGACGCGGGGAAATGAATCGAGTAAGAGTTGATGGAGCTTTGTACAAACAGCGCAGGCGAATATGGAACATGGAGAGAAAGAGAGAGAGAGAGAGAGAGGGATAATATAGGAGGGGAAACTCTCCACTGGAAAGCAAGTTGACCTCGGGAGCTCCCCGCCTGATAAGCCGATAAAGATGCTCCACTTTCCGGATAGACTTACTCTTCCGAGTCAAGCTTGCTCCATTCTCTGCTTGTTTGGTTGATTTGCATTCTACTTCTTCTCTAGTTGGCCGTCCGAGAGATCTTTCCTTAGAGCCGTTCACTTCTGCTTGTCAATAGCCCGAGGTCCAATTTATTCTAACATTAGTTAGGGCTCCCGTCTCGGATGACTAAAGCACACCAGGGCTACAGGGCTGCAGGCCTGCAGGGACATACATGGTGTCAAACACACCGAATACTTCGTTGCCGCTAGCTTCCGGATGCCCAAGCCATGTTCCGTGACTCCTTGCATATCGCATGCATCGACCCGCAGGGTCCGACGGGGTTTCCAAGGCCGAGACCAATTCTCACACAGCTTTTCGGACGTGCAGCTAACGGTCGCATACATTGGAAACGCAGTAGACTAGGCGGTCCACTTAGCGCACATGTGCGAGAGCGGTCCGATGCAAATAACAGTGACAAGAGCGATGTGACACAATCCCGGTAGTGTCGTGCCGAAACCAGGGTGATGGTGTGGCGGTCACCGGGGACTGGTCGAGCTAGAAAGCAAGCCCATATGTCAATAAGATGGATGCGTTGCGAATGAGTTCGATGGTACCGAACTGCTTCGGTGAGTATATACCTTGCGCATATTCCTAGAGGACGCATCAAGTCAAATAAAATATGCTTCAATTCGCTTGTGTAGATAGCCCATGTTAAACCGGCAACGCCGTCGATAGAAAGAAATACTTGGGAGAATTATATGGAGTAGACTCTCTGTGCATGGCTTGCATGTAGCCGCTTGCTTTCTCATGCCTATTCCTCCTCATCACTGGAACTCCTCTTGCGGTTCCTCGCCTGCCAGCTCCAGGATGTATTTCCATTGTGCCGGGGTCACTGAAGACACGCTAAGCCGGGATTGCTTAATCATTTGAAGATTCTCGAGCGGCTTTCCGGTCTGGCCGTGGGACTTTAGATCCTGGAGGGTGACTTGCTTCTCAAGCCTGCGGCGGTATTCAACGTGGACGACAACCCACTTTGGGTCATCTCGTTTGGACTTCGGGTCGTAGTATGGGTGCTTAGAATCGAAAGCGGACTCTGTCATGAGTTATGGGTTAGCAATATGATCAAGTAGTGTAATTTCGAGGGCGACAAACCGTCAGTGGAATGCTCCTGGACAATCTCCATCACTCCAACAACCCCAGGGACTTTGCAGTTCGAGTGGTAGAAGAATGCAAAGTCACCCTTCTTCATTTCGCGCATAAGATTCTTGGCTAGTTCACTGTAAGTATAATCATTGTGGTTAAAGCTATCATGACTTTAGACAGGACAACCTACCAACATGGTTGCGCACACCTGTTCATCATTAGCACTCAGATCCTATATGCCGTATTCGAGACAGGTTAGACGTACCATCCCAAGGCTCGGGTGCATCTGCAGCAGCCAGGTCATCAATAGAGAACTTCACGTCCTTGCCCTTCTCTAGGCGAGATTCAGGTTCGGCCTTCATCAGCCAGAAAGAGCGGCCAGTTTCAGGGATGACGTTGACTGCAGGCGTGACCTTCGACTTGGTGGTTTCAGCTTCTCCGTTTGGGACAGGGTTCTTGCGGGGTCTTCCACGACCATCCTTCTTCTTGATCTTCGTGGTGGTAGGTGTCGCATCGCCTAGTAAAACAGCGCAACGGTCAGCATATACCGCCCGCAATATGTCAGTATATATGCCATACCTGAGTCCTTGCGGGGACGCCCACGGCCTCTCTTAGGGCCTGATGGAGCTACAACCTCAGGTTCTGGCTCGGAAACAATCTTCCGTGGGCGACCACGGCCACGCTTAGGGGTGTCAGAAGCAGGCTTGGGAGTCGCGTTCTCCGGGTATTTGCGCGGACGACCACGGCCTCTCTTTTCACCTGTCTGGGGTATAGCATCAACCTGTTCCATGTATGTCAGCGCTGTGTCAACGGTTGGAGTGGAGAAGTTATGGGACGCGACGATCAGCCCCTGCATAATGCACTTACCACCGAAGCCAATGCTGCAGAAGCTGGGGCTGCATCTACAGTATTTCGGAGCCGCTTGGAAGGTGTTGCGACAGACTCATTTTCGCTCACGGCGCGTTCAGACTTGCGCTTAGGTGGCATGACTATTCAATTGTTTTGCACTGGTTCAGTGACAGTGAAAGGCAGCAAATATATGCAGGGCGTGTAGGAAGTGCGGTAAATGAAGCAAAACTAAATCAGAACTGTACAATCAATAGCGTTCTGCTTCCGTGAACAGTTGAAGAAGCTATCAAATCGATTTAAGCCAGAGCTTCCTGGAATGTTTGGCACTGAGCTTGACGCGGATGTGGGTCTGGGGACGCACGTGATGGGGTCGATCATGATCGACACTACAAACCTTTCGGACGTATACAGCTATGGAGTACATGTAGGTAAATAACCTCGTAGAACATCTATGACTGTCATATCAAAATCCCTTTACTTAATACCAGCACTAATGATTACCAAATATTTGAGGCATAACTGGTATAATTGGGTCTGTCCGCTAGTTAGAGGTATCCAAATAATAGCGCCGTCTCCTTTACGCGGCTATAAATACTAACCCACTTGGTCAATGATGTTTCTTCAAGGAAAACAATTTGAAAATGATAGCATTGACCTTGTTTGAAAAATTACCTGTTGTTATTGAAAACAATCTCAAATTCTCCAAGGGAGAATGTGCTGCGCATATTATGATAGGCTAACGGGAGATATAGTCTACCGACTCTGAGTAGATGACTCGCACCGAAAATCCTGTCTGAAAGCAATCTCAATCTCGCCAATAGTAGCCAGTTATGGAGTCAAAAGAACATCCAAGATCATATAAGTGGGTAAAGATATGAAGATCTATTGGCCGGAGTTAACTCAAAATGTCTCAGAATAATCAAAATAGTGTTAATTAAGCTCATTATAGGTCCATTCGCATAGATGAGATTGTACCAGCCTGTTGTCAGTCTCCCGTTTAGGCGTCACGTCGAGTCAAGTCTTTTCCAATGAAAAAGCCTTTGGAATAATGTTCTGTGTCTATACGTGTCTATAGCTAGGTAGTGTGAGGGTAATATCAGACTTGGCGTCAGCTACACAGAATACGGACGTATTTTCAGATGATGTCTGTGGTGCATGCCAATAGCCCCACTGCACAGTTATATCTGTGGGGGTCAAATGCTCATCGAATTTAGCGTTGTCTAGAATGTTAGATTATCCTTTCGGAAAATCAGCCTGGAGAGAGCGGACAGATCTGCATAAGCTAACGTGCTAGCCCTGCATTGGCTTGATGTACAAGGCATATTGCACTAGCAATAGTGAGTTTGCGATGGCAGCTGATAGGCCATTCATCATGTGAAGGTTATATTGCGCCATCACTTTGGGTTTCCATTGGTGCTGATCAAAGTCATGTCAGCTAAATAAGCTTGAAAGTGGCTAGCTATGAAGGTCCCAAAATATAGCTTTAGCGCTATACCCGCTACCACACTCAACTTTAGAACTATCGACTTGATAAATTCTAATAGACTATTGAGAAACTCAGATAGATCCCATCATGAATCACGCCGTGAGAGGTAGTATGCACATATTGCTTCGCTCCTGGTTCATGATTGCTCGTTTATATCTCGAGGCTGGATAGAAGAGAGCGTCAACCCAACAACGTATACGTCCATGGATACGCCCCTCTCCATGCGTTTTGCTCGATAACAAGATGACAGGTTAAGCTGTATTTAAGCTGCTCTAGTCACGACAATAGCCAAGGTAAATATGTCCCAAATTAGACCCGCCCATGGGATGGTTCGATTTCAAGATCATGGAAAAGTCGTTTTGTAAGAATTGCGTCTCACCTTTTCCCATTTGAGTTTGCGGTTTTCATTGTAACGCCATTGGCTAGGTAGAACGAAAAGTGTATGAAAAATGGCAGAAAAAGATAAACAAGATATCGTAGTGTGTATGCTATATTGATAAAATAGCCTACCTACAATACAGAGCCACCTGTTGAACGTAGTGAGTAAGTCCTAACAGAAGATTGAGGGTAAGGTTGAGGGGTAAAAAGAAACCCAAAGACCTTGGGAACCAGAAATGCTCATCCACAGTTGATATTGCATCACGCACGCTAAACAGCCCACGTTGTGTGCCGCTATACATTCGCCAATCATGGACGTTCTGCCGGGCGGAGGCAATGATCACGCCATCAAGAACGAATGCCAAGTGGGGCAGGAACCAGCCTGATGAGGTTAAGTGGGGTCAATCTATGGATGATGAAATCGATGCATGGGAAAGCCGAGGGGATTCCATGGTCCCAATCATCATCTTATTAACCTTGTATCCCGCTATCTTATTCTCCTTTTCCTCTCTCCTTCTCACCTACAATATACCTCTCTACCTATCTAACTATTCACAATGGCTGACCGCGCTCCTCCGTAAGCTCATAACTCTCTCTTCGAGGTATCTACGCAATACTGATTGTCTGTTAGCCTCCGTCTTGGCTCTATTGCCCCCAACTTCAAGGCCCAGACCACCAACGCGGGCGATATCGACTTCCACGAGTGGATTGGTGACAAGTGGGCTATTCTCTTCTCACACCCTGCGGATTTTACACCAGTGTGAGTTGTTTCCAGCCTCGCTTTAACTCTACGAAGCCCCTTGCTGATACTCAGTAGCTGTACCACTGAGCTCGGCGCCTTCGCCAAGCTCAAGCCCGAGTTCGACAAGCGTGGTGTCCAGTTGATCGGATTGGTGAGTCGCTGTATGGACAAACCTTAACCCTTAGCTAATTCACCTGGCTTTCAAGAGTGCCAACGGACTTGAATCCCACGAAGAGTGGATCAAGGATATCAACGAAGTCAACCAGACTAAACTCGACTTCCCAATTATCGCCGATGCCGACCGCAAAATCGCTTATCTCTATGATATGATAGATTTCCAGGATCTCGAAAACGTGGA
This sequence comes from Penicillium egyptiacum, assembly GCA_911456345.1. Taxonomy (NCBI): domain Eukaryota; kingdom Fungi; phylum Ascomycota; class Eurotiomycetes; order Eurotiales; family Aspergillaceae; genus Penicillium; species Penicillium egyptiacum. The sequence goes on from CAJVRC010000839.1 coordinate 1,075,219, forward strand.
CAGCAAGGGCATCGCCTTCACCATCCGCTCCGTCTTTATCATCGACCCTGCCAAGAAGATCCGCCTGATCATGTCCTACCCCGCCTCCACTGGCCGTAACACAGCAGAGGTTCTCCGGGTTGTCGACTCTCTCCAGACGGGTGATAAGAGAGGTGTAACCACCCCAATCAACTGGCTGGTATGATCCCCTTCTTCAGAATTCCCTGAAACCATGCGAAGTATTTTACTGACTCGATCGAAGGCGGGTGACGACGTTATTGTGCCACCAACAGTTAGCAACGAGGCTGCTAAGGAGAAGTTCGGCGAGTTCCGTGAAGTGAAGCCGTGAGTTTCCGTGTCTATCTAACTGTCATTTGAAACAGAGCATACTAACATGTTATAGTTACCTTCGCTTCACCACTCTTAAGGAGTAAACAGGGTCCTAAGATGTGATGCTGGAAAGGTAAAATGGGTTCTAAATCTTGGGTCATAATTTCCTCCCAAAATTAACGAAATCTACTCACGCTATCCCTTTTAACCATGTGCTCCTGTAGGAAGCCGTTGAGAAACCACGTGATCTATGTCTGTTTGCTCATATTATCTAGTCGTAGATCGATCCTAGGATAGTTCCTTCTTTCTCCAATGTACTGAGATATTTTAAGACTGCCTGTACTGATAGTTCCAGATCTATCTCCCCTCAAGAGCTTCTTTGGAATGGCACTATGTCATGGAGCGTCCGTAGTATATCACAGTGCTACAATCTGTAATTATTTGCTTGGAGGAATATATAAGTCGAGGTTCTGATTGAATCAAATCAGTTGTGATTCAGACCATTAAAGCGGTCATTACATACATGGTTCCATCGAACTCACTATATAACCTTAGGTGCAACGATGCCAATAGAGGGAGCGGGAGCAGAAGAAATTGAGAGGAACGAAGAAGACACAAGAACCGGGTTCTAAGGCAAATACATCGGCAGTGCTGTTCGGGAATTTATGCGGACCATTTGACTGACTATGATTGATGAATATTCCCACTTTATCTCAAACAATGTCTATATCACCTCATATCCACCGCTTACGTGCAGTCTTCCTCGGCCTGTATCCGAAACTACCGTCACCCATACATAGTCGATCTTCAGAAAACTACTGCCTAGTCGCGTTATGAAGTTTGTTTTTGTTGTTCTCGATTTCAGCGTCAGGTGAGCCATTGTAGAATACCGCAAGTCTCCAGGAAATGTTCTCGGTTGGGTCCCAAAATAGGTGTATCTGATCTGACCTAGCCCGCTATCCTGGTCTATTTTGTTCTCTTGGATTCGACGCACTTAACCGTGGCTTCGTACGATCAGTCAGAAAGTAATTATATCAAGGTTTGGATTGCTAGCATGATCTACAATGCATATAAGTAAACCTGAATGAGACCAATAGTACTAGTGTGAGGGAACTAAAAGGCTCGTGGTACTCCAATAGGACCGAAGTCCTATGGACGTGAACAGAAATCTTGTTAGTCCGCTAGGATTGCTCTAAGTACAGGCGGAGGTCAAATAGACATGTAACAGGTGGTCGCAGAAGTTACGGGGTATATTGTAGCTGTGTCACGACAGCTTCATGTCCGTTCTTTGCTGCCCACCATACCGCGTCCGTCCACGATTATCCTTCGCGTTCGGATCGACCTTTTTAGTCCGGAGGAGCTGCATAGCAATATCTTCATGCCCCTTCTGTGCCGCTAAGGATAGCGGCGTCCATCCACTCTTGTCCTTCGCGTCCGGCTTAGCATCTTTATTCTGGAGGAGCTGTGGGACAATAGCTTTATGTCCGTTATATGCAGCCCACGATAGCGGCGTCTGTCCCACCCGGTTCTCCACGTCCAGGTCGATATTTTCAGCCTGGGGGAGCTGTGTGACAACGGCTTCACACCCGTTCTGTGCCGCCCACGATAGCGGCGTCCGTCCATCATCGTCTGTATTGTCGGGGGAAACACGGTCGTCTGTTAACAGCTCAGTCACTATATGAGACCCTGCTTCTGACGCATATGGTAAGGGCGTCCTGTGTGTAGTGTCCTCCGCGTTTGGGAAACTTCCCCCATCAATTAATTCTCTCACGACTTCGATATGCCCTCTTTGTGCTGCGTATGATAGTGGCGTTCTACCTCTTTCGTCTCGGAAGTCTGGTTTGCTTATCAATTGGAGTAACGCAAGTACCACCTGGGCCCATCCATACTTCGCCGCCGCATGAAGGGCTTTCCCTCTCTGTTCATTGTCCATCTTGAGAAGTAGTGCCGAGGTCAAGTCGCCTGTTTCCATCGCGGCTAGAATATCGGCGCTACTGGCTTCAGGTTGTGCAATTCGATCCAAAATATGAACTTAGCGATCAATGACTTTGTTTATAGATTGGCTAGACGTCTGTTCCTAGAAGCTAGGAGATCCTTTTCTTGCTAAATGCACTTGTTCTCTCATCCACTAAAGCCCACCAATATAATTCGCCTAGGGCAGATGTCTCGCTTGCTCGACAAGTACGTCTTCCGAATCCGGCACGTGGTCCTCGCCTTCGATTGTGTTTGCATAGGAAGTTTGGGATTGAGTGTAGATCGTCCATGCCCATCGTAGCACCCTTTCTGCTTTCCTCCAGTCCTTGCCTCGTTGCTAATTTGCGCTTTTTCTTGCTGCTGCCAAAGCACTTTCAGCTAAGGGCGTCTTGAGTCGAGGTATCAATAGAGGTATAACACAAAGAAGAGCCTCAAATCCTGAGCCCAATTGCATCTTAGTGAATAGCCTAACAATCATCTCGGTCATAAGGCTATTCGAGAGTCGGATGGTTTCGGCTTCTTGAATATCAACGGATCCAACGTCGTCCACAGCATTAAGAATGCTCGCCAAGAATAGTGTAAATACTTCTTGGGCACACGGTGAGAGAAGCGCTGCTTTAATCGGAGCGGACAAAACGCTGCATACATTATAGTCTTGACTCTGTGACAACTGCGCAAATTTCCTACCAAAGAAGCGAAACTGTGGTTGGGTGGGCTGCGCACCTGACGGATACTTTCTGATGGGTGTCACATTCTTTGGCTCTGTTCCATATAGTACTCGCGTCTCTAATGTCAATAGGCATAGCGCAAGGAGAGTATTCCTTGTGCGTGATATTGTGGATGTCATCCCATATGTCTAAGTCTGATTTTATGGCTGGATCTGTTGGAACGATCCGTCGTGCCTAGATATCACCAGTTATGGATGTCTTTAGACCAGTCACCCTGTATATAACTTCTACTGCTGGATCAGACTTCAACGACCAAACCCACAGCCCTAGGATTCCCTCTAGCTGTAGGTGATTTTTGGGTATCTAAGGGCTATTTGAATTCTCCGTATCCTAACGAGCAAATTATAGGTTAACTATGCACTTGTCCGAAGGGTTATCGTTTTGGTAGTTGAGAGTGCAAGTAACGCCCCCAATTGCCCAGAAAACAGTACGCCGTTGTTTCTTGATTCCGATGTTGACAGAGAGATTTGGAGCAAATTCCGTCTTCGGAGCCAATCTCATAAAGGGAGTCTCCGGCTCTTCTGTATCACGGTCCGAATCGGGGAGTACCTCTGGGTCATTCTGCTTCTTGTTTGCCTTTATTGCCATTTCCTTGTGCTACGGAAATGTGTGTTTTAGCTTCTCCTTTGTTTTTATTGACTTACTCTTGCGCCACAGATCCCTGCCTTTCCCTCTGACTCCAACATATTCTTGAAACGTGTATATGCCCGCTGCGGCTGAAATTATAGTCAGGGTCGTGAACAATCTCTAGAATCTTTGGACGGCCGAAGACGCGCGTAATGCCACCTCTGTTATAGAGCTCACACATCCCGGGTCGTAGAGGAGCACAGCTCAGCCTCTGCATTTCCCTCTCCCTCTTGGGCTCTGCCTATGAAGGTGCGTAGCGACGGTGTCCCACACACGCGAATTGCAGAGACGACCCCATGTAAGGATACCTATTGGCGTCATTGCGAAGATGAAATAATAGAGCTCTGTGAGGCTCTCACTGAGCTACTGCTTCGTTATCTGTTCGCCAAAGAGGGATAGAAATGGCGCGAGATCGGCTGCGAGATTGCTGGAAAAGTCGTCCCAGCCGTCCGCGCGGACTAGTGGAAGGCCGACGAGGAATATAAAAAGCGTATTTGCGACATCCCTAATAGATTCTTATACAGATTATCACCGGCGAGCTTTTGAACAGAGCTCATTCAGCCATGTCAGAAAAAGCAAAGGGGCTCAAAAGTTGCGCATGCCAAAAGTAACTAGGGCGCATGAAATGCGAAAAGAGGTTTCGGCATCTGTTGAGACATAACGATGCCTGACATGTCCGCAATACGCACGGCAAAACATAATACGGATGTAAATGTTGTTCTAGCTGATGCGTAAAGTTGAACCGATGGATCATTTTGGACTAAATCCTGTTGTTCGGTTTTGTGGGCTTTACTATGTAGCGAGAAGAAATTGGGGGCAGCATCGACGTCTCCAGCGGTATTACCCCTAATGGCGACTCAGGGTCCGAGACATCGCATGGCACGATCCATATTCCGCCATATTAGTATATGTCAGACTGGGATATGGCCTGCTAGGCCCGAGACAGGAACCTTCGCTTTTGTTAGGGCCTAGTGGTAAAATTGGCACAATTTGACGCCTAGGAGCCTCTGGGTACCAGGTAGCTGCTGCCTTTTTGATATAAAGTCGTGCACCTTCCTTGGTTCCTCCGTTCTCTCCCATTTCCCTTTTCCTCCCTTCTCCCTTCTCTCTCCTCTATCCTCTCCGTTAAGTATCATCAGATTGCCAACGCAATCCAATCAAAGAACAGATCATATACTCCGCGATGGCACAGCGTGCTCAAGAGTCGAAGTTCCCAGCGCAGTCGAGCAGTCTTTGATGAGATCCCAAACTTCCAGGAGTCTGCTGAGGCACGCGAAATTCGTTGCGGGTTAGTACTGCACGGTCGGGAAGCCCTGCAACGCAGCGGAGACGCGGTCGTACGCAGTCGTTGTGAAAGGCCCTGGGAAGAGTGGAAGGCCAAGAGGGGAAACAATTTGCACTAAGTTTTCCAGCGTTGCAATGCTACCTCTGGCAAAGAAAGAGGAATCCAGAGAGGAGCCTCTCCTAGATCAGGGCTCCGTCATAAGTCGACTTTATCGGAAGGTACTTCAGAATGCGGACGAACTCGAAGCCACTTCTTCCTCAGGGCAAGAAGAAAAAGCTCAGTAATAAACCCGGAAACTCTGGCAACCGCGACATTCTCCCGGTCAGACAATTATTTGGTACGTGATCGATGTGATTGGTGGTTCATTTGTTTATTCCCCTTCGGCCTCGCTCTCTGACTCTCTTGCGATGCTTCCAAGGCTGCTATTTTATTGTACATGGATTTAGCTCCGTTACATCCCGCCTTCGCTAGCTTTCCCATTTTTGCTTCGCAGCATGCTAAGAGCTCCGGAAACGGAGGGTATTTACATCAATACCTCTGTCCTTTACCCTCACGTCCAAACCTACCAGTCTGTCTCCATTGGCCTTGTTTCCATATTCCAATGGAAGCGAATTGCATGCAGCTGTCACCTGTTTATGCCTATACACCCAGTTGCAATTCACTGTTTTCGTCTGTTTATTGACAAGTAAATTAAATAGATGATGCCCCCCCAAGGAGCAAGCAGAGGTCATGGACCTCGACCAGCACGGTATGTACATCTATACGTCCTCCCGCCTCATTCCTAAAGCTTATGACTCGTTTGCCCTGCGACAGCCGTCATACACCTCGCGCGCCACAGCCTTGCTTCTATGATCAATAGACCAACCATAAATTCAATCTTATAGTGTCCCAAGAGGCCAACCAGTAGTTTCGGGCATCCCAGCTCAGGTCACATTCACAAACGCTGCATCAGAGGATATTTCGCTCCGAAACCCCGTCCTGCTCCATTGTCATTTTCTTATGGCAAAATACCTGATGCATTAGGAATGGGAGAGACTGTTGAGAATTTCATGCGCGAATGGGATGGTCTAAAGCAAGGGCCGGGATGCTATACCCTAAGGGAAGACGGAAAACCCGACGTCGAGCCGTTCTTGTCTGCCAGTCTGTGGGACTCTATGAAAGGATAATTTTATGTTGCATTCTTCAACTAACCGCCTACAATATTATACAATTAAACACACACATCTTATTCGTGTTCAGCCTGTGACCAAGGCCTCGTTTAAACCACAGTGTTTACGTGTATTTCTTCGCTGTTTCTTTTTTAGATGTTTCGATTTGATTTTCGTTCACGGATCATCGACAGGTTGTGGATGAGCTAGTTGACCAGGTTAGTCGAGGATGCTAGCAAGAAGTTCGAGATAAAGTGAAGGCGTCAGTTTCTTTCCCCTGCGGATATGAAACAGAGAATACTGACATGTTACAGTTGTCTTCGGTTCGCCATTCTCAAGCAGTAAAAAAGAATTACCTCAACGAATGCCAAGGTACTCTGGGAAGTCACCAGAAGTCGGAGCAAATGGCTCATTTCCCGAAGACTAGCTGGTAACATCCTTAAATTTCATAGTATGAGACATGCCTTTTGGCGAACAAAATGTACACAAGTACATATATAGATATGTAGATATCTATTGCGAGAGGTCTAAAATGGAAGATAGACAAAGATAAAGCAACTTCATAGGAATTAGACCCAAACTCGTATGTTATATATTGAAGCGCATTTCTTTAATTACAAGTGGTCGGGATTGCAGGATCCTCTGTTTAATGCTATAAACAAAACCAAGAATTTTCCCATTCAAACAAGAGATATAAGATTCAATAATGATTGAAGGCTGTACCGATTAGATTGAAGGGGCCACATGTATTGAAAGGGGAAAAGCGGTAAACATTTTTTGTGCCGATCTCCAAACTCGACAGCTGACACTTCGGATCAGGACTGTGCGCTCATCCAAGATACGATCGGCAGTACTCTGCACTGTCTAGTTTCGTTTCATCAATCTCCCCATCGTGAAGCCTGGCGCCGAAGTTGCGGCATCGCGGGGAACCACCCCCTTTTTCCGGCTCCCCACAACGTGCCCTTTCGAGCCATATCGGACACCTACGATCAACGCCGGGAATATTCTCCGAGAATAACGCATTCGAGAGAAAAACGCATCATCGCATGCGAGCCATACTAGGTAGACTAAAGTAGGAGTCAACTGCTACCCACACGATTATCTCCGTTAGAAGCGGACAGGAATTCCGCCCACCATGATGTCGCGAAGTCAGTCGAGTCTGGGCTATATGGATTCAGGGCGAGAGGATTCTGCGTCGGGGGGCTCTCCGTCCCTAAACCAGCAGTCTACCTCTGGGCCTATCAATCTCTCTGGTCTGGTGTGCAATGTGCGGCGAACGACCGGCAAGGAACCCCGTCCTCTCGTCGGTGCCACTACAACCATACTTGGGGATAAGCTATACGTGTTCGGAGGCCGGATCCTCTCGCGCAGCCGCCCTCAACTCACCTCCGACCTTTACGAATTGGACTTAATTCGACGACATTGGACCAAAGTCGAGCCCGCTGGAGATATTCCACCTCCGCGGTACTTCCACAGTGTATGTGCTTTGGGGGATAACAAGTTGGTTTGCTATGGAGGCATGTCACCCGCACCAAGTACGCCAAAAGACCCGGAGGACTCGGCGGAACCGCAATCACAGTCACAATCGGAAGTCGTGGTGATGTCAGATATTCACATCTTCGATGTACCATCGCGGGCATGGACTCGTGTTGCTGCCCATGAATCTCCTCAGGGGCGATATGCACACTGTGCCACGATACTCCCGTCGAGCGCTTGCTTCACATCTGCCAGTGCGCCATTATCCGCCATTCACAATAACCCCGAATCCTCCACTCATCAAGGTACCCTTGGCGTGGATATTGACGGCTTCGGAGGAGCGGAGATGGTAGTGGTCGGAGGCCAGGATAGTTCCAATCACTACATCGAACAAATCAGTGTTTTTAACCTGCGAAGTCTCAAGTGGACCAACACTAGCCCCCTGGGAAGGAGCTGCGGCGCTTATCGCAGTGTCGTAGCTCCTCTGGTAGGAATGGATGTGTCCGAAATTGGATCCTCAGCTCCAGATCGCGATCAACACGAGCCGATTCAAGATAGTACTGAATCGCCAGGTTGCCCTATGCTGATATATTCTAACTACAATTTCCTTGATGTCAAGCTGGAGTTGCAGGTGCGCCTGCCAGACGGACGCCTTGTCGAACGCCCGATGCAGAGCCAAGCATCCCCTCCGGGACTTCGTTTCCCAAATGGTGGCATTATCAACGGCCACTTCGTTGTTAGTGGCACGTACCTGACTTCCTCAAAGCAAGAATATGCGTTGTGGGCTCTCGACCTGAAGACATTGACTTGGGGCCGTATTGATGCTGGAGGATCGGTATTTGGACAGGGTAGTTGGAACCGAGGAGTGCTCTGGCCTCGCCGTAATTCTTTCGTGATCCTTGGGCACCGGAAACGAAGCCTTGTCGATGATTACAACCACCGGCGAATCAACTTCTCGCACGTGTGCCTGGTCGAGTTGGAGGCATTTGGACTCTACAACAATTCTTGCCGCACTTCTCCAACCTCAGGCTATAAGTCTTATAGCTCTTCTTCTGTTCCAGCATCCCTGCAGAAGAAGCTAATGCAGTTGACATCAGGTGGGCGGCCATTGTCTGCTGCATCCGATGAGCTAGGCAAGCTCGCACAATCTTTGCCAGAGATGGCCGACATGGAGTTGCAGGCTGTGGGAGGAGAACGTATCTCCGTCAACTCCCGCGTGTTGACTCGGCGCTGGGGTCCTTACTTTATCCAACTCCTTCGCGAATCATCGGAAGGAGGTATTGCAGACGTCGCAACTCTTCGCCCGGCTCAGATGCACCCGAGCCGCAACTCGAGTATTACTATCACTCCTTCGATAGGCTCCGATGCAACAACGCTTGTCAATCAGTCTTTACCTTCGAAGTCTCTGATTGAGAACCTCGAAGTTCCGTCTGCTCACAGCCTGGCCCCAACCTCCCGACCGCGTGTACTGTATCTCCCTCATACTATTTTGACTCTTCAAGTGTTGGTTCAATACATCTACACCTCAGCCCTTCCATCTGCAGGCACGTCGCTTTGCACTCCACAAATTCTATGCTCGCTTCTACAGCTTGCACGTCCGTACCAAATCGACGGACTACTAGAAGCCACTGTCGAAAGACTTCATCAAGTTCTCGATGGACGCAACGCCGCAGCTGTATTCAACGCAGCTGCTATGGCTGCCGGAGGTGGTCGTGGTACTGGATTCAATGGTGGACCAGGAGGTACACTCGAGGCTCTGAACGGAGCTTATACCGGCCACAACGGCACTGCGCCTACGATTGGCGAGAACAGCAACTCCCAACATGGTGCACTCACATCAGACTCATCGGACACAGAGCACGGTGGTGCCTCCGCGTCAGCAGCGAGCAGCACGAACGATCTCACAAACTTCGCTCGAGGTATTCCATTTCTCCGCATCGACACCAGTGTCTCCCAGCATTCGCGCCAGCGCAGCGGCCATCGCGACCGCGAGGATTCTATTAGCAATCCAAGCACAGCGACATCCGCGTCCAGCGCTAGTTTTAGCCAGTCCGACTCCGAATGGGTCAGCGGCGATGAAAGCCGCTCACAATCCCGCTCTACCCATAACCGTCGTGACACAGACGCCGAATTGCGCCGCCCTCAACGTGAGCTCTGGACCGGTGATCTCAGCAGTGTTATCGGTCTGCAGAAGCGTGGCCTGCGTGGTCTCATGGAGGGCCGTCGCATGCGTGAGCGTAGTGCGAAGCCCGCCAGCACTGGCAGTAACTCGATCTCCATGCCACCGTCGGCTGGCTCAGGCGATCAACACGTTCCTTTCCAAGGCGTTGCCAGTTGATGGTTGCCTGGAGCTAATTTCTCGGCTTCCAAGATTGCTGTGACATCTATACGATCTCTTTTACTCCGTCTTATCGTTCTGCCACTTAGTTTTTTAGATGATCTCTTCCAGATACCGTATTTGGGTTATACATATTTCTTTTCTTGCTTTTCACCCCAGCAGGCTGGCAATGTGGGGAGGATTTAGGGCAGGGCTTCCAAATTTTGGATGATGCATCTGGATGCTGTACCTTTCTTCTGTTTATCTTATTTAGGCTGGGTAAGTTGTTCTCATCTACACAGCCATGGATATATACTGAGACTCCGGGTGTTGGAGTTTTACGATGAATGCAATGAAATGCATTAAACCCAGATCTTTGTGATTTTTCTGTTTCCCTTAAGAGACTGCTGCTTTGGATAAAGATGAGAAGAAACATATTCTTTTGGGACTTATATACAGAGGTAAAGCTTCTCAAACTCGTTTCTGATAGATCATACATAGAATTCCGCTCTCAGAAGAATCAAAAGAAAATAGAAGCAGATTAGTCCTTCTGCACCTGATCTCAAAGCCGCTTGGGACTTTTGCCACCATAGACTAAAGGGAAATAAGTTAGTGTATATAAAATCAAGCTGAGGTTGAGATTCCTTGGGAATTAAAGGACTCACGTCGCTCATAAAGAACCCACGATGTGTACATTACAATTGGTAGTCCGACAATAGTCGTTGTCCATCTAGAAACAGAGAAGATTAGATTTCTCATTGCTGCCATGCATCATTCGCCAAACAGAAGCAAAAAGAAGGCAGAACTGAAGATAGAAAGATATGACATTTACCTCCGTGCAGCAGCCTTGTACTCCTTCGTCTTCCGGATATCATCCACCCCCTTAGGGAGCCGGGGAGCGGGTTGTTGGACTGGGCGTGGAGGCCGGGTCTTGGGGTCAACGGATCGGTATCTGTGTTGGTCTTTGGGAGATGACATTATTCTTGGCTTTGGTTAGATGAACTTGAGCATAGAGGAGATTATTAGGGTGTAGTTACATGGTTTGTTGGTGTTTTGGAGCGTGTGAATTCTGTGAGGGAAGATTCGGGGAGGTCTTGGCGCCTGAGGCATTACTCTCTTTCGGAGATGTGAGGTATGAACATATTTCAACGAACACGAATGAGATATATTTGTCTAATTGTACACTTGTAGTTAGTTGAAAAATGCGACATGGAATTATCCTTTGATAGAGTCCCATAGCCCGGCAGACAAGAACATCTCAACGTCGACTTTTCCATCTTCCCTTAGGGATGGCATCCCGGGCCTTGCTTTACATCATCCCATTCGCGCAAGAAAATGAAAGAAATGCCGTCCAAGCCAGGTCCTTCGATCCCTTTGATCCATCCTTACTTATTCATATGCCCTGGGACGACACAGCAATGACTGTTGCGTCTCAAAAGAATTTGCGGGAATTCTTTCAAACGTTCTTGGGATTCAGTCAGGGTACTGGCCAATGCACTCTGATGCACTGATTTGGTCTCCGCAGAAAAGCTGGACCTAGAACTGTATCGTGTGGTGGTTTACACTGCGGAGAGATTGATTAGTATAGTGATTGTTCGCGATCGCCTTCTTGACAAATTCGAAGGATTTCTGGCACTCTTCTGTCCATTTCCAAGGCTTCTCTGACCACGTTGTACGAATTGTTTTGGCAGATCCTGTAGATTCTCCCTCGGAACTATCTTCTTGTTCCTCACTCTCTTGGTGAGGTCGCCGTCACATTGCTCCAAATCTGGGGAAGGTCCTTTGGTTTTGAATAGTTTCGTCCTGGGTTGGATGAGATCCGCGACGGGTTCCGAATGGGACTTGAGCTCAATGTGTTGGGACCATTTTGAACTGGTTCAACACGAGGCGATTTGCGCTACTTATGCTCGACCGAGGGGACGGATGCGGTTTCATGTCTTATGGTTCTTTCTCGCTGGGAAGACTCAACTTTGTTCCTCCGTTCGAGATCATCCAATCGGGCCTTGATCCGATTAAATTCCTCAACTGCTATACCTCTTGGGGGTACCAATGATTGATCAAACGAAGGGTATAGCAGCTGGCTAGAGGTTAGTCCCCCCTTGGGTGGTGCTGACTGCTGAGAGTATCTGACATTGTTCGAATCGTGCTGGCTCGAATATCGCAAGACCGACTTGATTCTACTTGCATGATTAGAAATTGTCCTTGTTGCTGGGCTATCAGAAACCGTTCTACCTACTCTCCTATAAATATGGCTAGTTGTTGGGATAGAGCCTGAGGACCGGTTCGTGAGGATAGAGAAACGGGTGGGCGCTGCCGGCTCCTTGTATCGGGTTGGGCATCATCATATAGGCTCTTGCCACTTTGTCCCCCGTTGCTCGGGTATTGAGGAGACATCTCATTAGGATTGCGATTCAAGATCGAAGAGTCGAAAGCGAGCCTATTGCCGGGGTCCCATGCTTGTGTGTTCTTCTTCGTCGGATGAGGGTAAGAGTCGTCATCCTCCATGCTGAGGGTGGCTCCTAGACTAGTAGTACACGGAGAGATTGCTTCAGAATATAGGCTCGGGGCTGCGATGTGGGGTTGGCAGCTGATGAAGCGCTGTCTTTTCGAGTCTTCGACGGAGATGATGGATTTGGTGATTGTCTGCGCTTGGGAGCCATTTTGTGATGCGAAGTGGAGAATAGCCAGTGTTGGTGGTGGGAGGGGAGGTGCGATAAAAGCTTGTTCTTTAGGTTTAGTTGACAGTGATGCAATTATCCTACCCAGGAGTCACTTCTCAAAGTGCGTACGTACATCATACCTATCATAATTATCACCAATATGGAGTGTCACTATGTTATGATCGCACAAAGTGAATCAAATGTAAGCTAATAGTGAGCCGAAAGTAAATCAGATGTGAGGCAATAGTGAGCGGAAACCGAGAGATATGAGGGCTATCCGTGCGAGATATCAGGTTTACCAGGGCTAGCTTTTACCTACATATGTAGGCACGGACACTATGATGGTAAAGGAGTATGAAAAGAAGCAATACCAGTGGAAGATGACAAAGTCAACTGAAAAGTCTCACAATTCACCATGGTGAACTCCATGGTATGCTTCCCGCGGTGCTAATCGTACATGCTTGGAACGCCCGCTGGTAATCATACAAAAGAACAAAAAACAAAAATAAAAACAAGAAAAGAAACCGAATATCGATAATAATTGCCCGGCGTAAGCCGGGCAAGAAGCCACATCATTTTGCCCTCACTGGGGCCTCATATGCCCCGGCGACGGCGGCGCTTGTTGGTCAGTGCGGAGGACGGCGCACGTGAGAGGGCCGGGGAGGAAGGGGACTGCACGGCGAGGCCTTTCTTGGAAACAGAAGCTCCAGCCCCGGAGGCCTCAGTCTTGGGCGCCGGCTTCAAGGTCAACCGGAGCCGCTGCACCTTAGGTTTGTCACCTTCAGTGGCAGCGGGGGCAACAGCGCCAGCCGGGCCCGAAGACTGGACCTGGGTCGCAGTGGTCTGGGGAGAGGTAGGAGAGGTTAGAGAGGTAGGGGAGGGGACAGTGGGAGCAGGAGCGGTCTGGCGACGGCGACGCTGTGACTTGCGTCCGCCGGTCTCCGCAGTAGTAGTAGTGGTGGGGACGGCTGCAGCGGGCTCATCGGCGGCATCGGCGGCATCGGCGGCTGCCGTCTGTCGGCGCTTGCGAGCACGGGGCTTCTTGGTCGCAGGGGCTGGCACAGGGGCCCTAGCCAGAGCCCTGGCCTTCTCCTCCTCCACGTTCTCGGTGACGAACGGGACCGTTGCCTCGAATGGGAGATTACGGCCTCCCATGAGTGGAGCGAAGCTGTGAGCAGCATCGGCCTCGGCTTGCTGGCTGGTTCTAGCGCGCACCGGGGGGAAAGGAAGACCCTCGTAGCCGTAAGTATGAGATGGATAGTAGGGGTGACATTTCTCGGGAATCAGAGCGACCTCTTCGCCGCTGGAGTTGACGTAGCCAGTCTGAATCCAGCCATCGCTGCTGACTTTGGTGTCAGACTGCTTTTTGTAGCTCAAAATGCCTGAGCCGTTGGTGATTCCGTTGTTGGCTTCGTTGGCGACTTCGTTGGTAATTCCGTTGGTGACTGCGGCGGGAGGAGTAGGTGGAGTAGGATCGGTGGGTGTGGAAGGAGAAGGGGCGATAATAGGTGCTGGGAGGTCTTGGTCGATCATCTCGACATCCATATCAACATCAGTCGGCGGGGTGGCCTTGGTGGCGGGCATGTCGACGCCATATTTCTCTTCGTCTTGGCGACGAAAGTATTCACTTCGCCGCTGCTCCAAGAACACGGCAAAATTGAAAGGAACAGTAAATTCAGGGCTTAGGGCCTGAATAGTCAAGTCATACAGCTTCTGGCCAGCCACCTTCGCGTCAATATCGAAACCGATCAAGACAGCATTCTTCCGCATGTTCAAGTTGCTCATTCTCTTTGACTTTCTGGTTCTTTTCATTGGTTGCTTCGAGACATTGTCCTTCGCAACCTTGGTTGCCACGGGGGCAGCAGGGGCAGCAGGGGCAGGAGGGGCAGGAGTTTCCACGGTCGGGCTGGATACTGTCATGTTCTTGCGGCGAAGTTTCTTCTTCGTTGATTCAAAAGATTCAAGGGCCCTCATGGTGGGCTTGCGAACTCGGGATGAGTTCCGCATGTCGGAGGCACTGGTAGGACTCGAGGGACCTTCGGCTGTTCCTTCGGATTCGAAACTGCCCATGTACTGGTCAAATGTCCAGCTGGCGCTACCAGTGCTTTCTGGGAAGTCAATATCTGATACTTCTTTCTTGGGTGTTTCAAGTGCAGCTGTCCTTCTTGTCCGCCGACTACCTGGGTTGGTGGCCGGGGCTTCTAGGGCTGGAGTGTAAACGGTTGAAAGACGTGACGGACGAGACTGGAAGGCCCGCCGACGTGAAGATGGTGTTTCGGGAGACGTTCCACGTGAACTAGGACTTGAAACAGTTTTTGAGACAGTTGGATTACTTGGGACAGGTGGATTCGGAGTGTAAAAACGAATGTTGATAGGGCTGTCTTTGGGAGAGGCGGATGTATGGTTCAACGTTTTGGCGGGTTGAACGTTTTCATTTGTAGCTTTTGACCGGGCAGGTACTCGGGGCGAGCGCCGAGAAGGTGTCAATGTAGGCGCTTTACTGATGCGCGCAGGCATCGACTTACGCTGGCCCTTCTTGGGAGGCATCGTGAATTAAAGCTAAATGGCCCGGAATTTGTCAGTATAATCTATTCATGCAAATTCAACGGGCGGTAACAGAGCGACTGAGCTGTACAAATGGAAGACTAGATAATACCTCCGATAACAGGCAACTAGGGTGTGGGAATAGGAATATATGGGGTTTATCAGGTGAGGAGCTGGGTCGACGTCAGAAGACCGCAGTGCACGGAAGGGGAGATGTTGGGAATTAGGGCCCGACGTATAGGCGCAGCACTCACGGAATCAGACGCACGACCATCCGCAGTTATTTTCTAAGGGGTTCATAAACAAGCTCGTAAGGACTAGGCGGATGTTGGAGTTGTATTTGCGGCAGACGAGGCGAAACAAAGTGACGGAAGATGTTGAGGTCAAGCAGAAAAGAAATTAGGGCTACGGTTGATCGGCGCTTATCGGCTTCACTTGTCCGCCTTATTCTGCAACTCCCCCATCCTCCATCTCTCCGAGCTCTCTACAGCTATTTTCTGTCATTTCTGCTTTCTTTTAGTTATTCTTTTCACAATGCATCTGTGGCAGGCCACCATTCCATTTTGCCTATTGGCGGCGGCTGCCCTGCCTGGCGCCGCCGCCACAGCTTGGGGCTTTGCTGATGCCACCGTGGCCGTTCAACCAAAAGGTGCTGGTGTCAATGGAGGTTTCAAGGAACAGTATGCATTTCGACTCAAATAGAGATAATTGGGACTAATCAACGTATTCAAAATAGACTTGTTGCATCCAAGGCGCTCTCCAAGCCCATCTCCCTTTTCGGTGCCGATACCCTACGCGTCACCTTGACAGCTCAAGAAGATAGCTCTCCAAAGCGGCCAGACCAGGCTTTCCTTTTGCTTAAGGATGCCCAGACTGGATTGGATATCTCTTATCTTTTCAATGTCAAGGATAATGGCAAGTCAAGAGTCGAATTGGTACGCAATCCCTGAAACGACTTTCCGCGGCGCCACTAACGCAGCCCCTCCAGAGCCAGAAAGACCTGCCGATTCAATTCCTTTCCCTGTCCGGTCCAGTTGATGCCCGTATTGTCATTGGTGGGTTTGGAAGCTCCGATGCCTACGACAGCTCTGTGTTCAAGTTGTCGATTGACCGCAACCCCGAAGAGGCCGTGCCGACCGTTAAAACTGAGCGATATGGCAAGAAGCCCGAGATCCACCATATCTTTAAGGATTCTGCGTCTAGCCCGCCAATTGTCATCACCTTGGCATTTGTCGCTATGGTCGGCGCTGCTATTCCCGCTCTTGCTGGCTTGGTAAGTCAATTTCATTACTGTGTCGACGACGTTGCTTATAGATTGTCTCTAGTGGCTCTTCCTCGGCGCCAACATCAACCATCTACCCTCCGCATTCAAGTCTGCCCCTCTCTCGCACGCCGTCTTCCTCGGATCGTTGACCGCATTTGAGGGGATCTTCTTCCTCTACTATACCTCGTGGAACTTGTTCCAGATCCTCCCCGCAATGGCTGTCGTCGGTGCGATCGCATTTGTCAGTGGTAGCCGTGCGCTGGGCGAAGTACAAGGTCGGCGCCTTGCTGGTCTCCGGTAAAATCCCGGAACATACGTAAATTTATCTGCCGTGGTCCTGGCTGTCATCTCACGGTGCTCCCAAACTGCCGTGTGGTCTTAGGTTCCGGTGGTATTGTATCTTAGCTGCAGTGGTACCCAGTATGTTGCAAAGTAACAGCTTTTCCACTGGAATTTCACGAAAGTCTCACATCTTCAAATGAGGTCATCTCTACAAATTGTCTGTAATACGTGCTGAGTGAGTTGGAGCTCCCAGATAAGCAGCCGAGCTAACATATGCTCCTCGTCAAGCACGCTTTAACACTACGTGACATTTTTAGATATATTGGGCTAGTATATGTTTCCCAACTTTGCCCACTCCTGAGAGCTGTTTGTTGACTACATGTGTATGTACTTTTTGACGTCACAATGTAGGGCAGCGGGACAAACACTAGATACCTTACCGCTTTCTTTACCGCCTAAAATGTATATGCAATCCTGCCTCAGAGATTAGGACATTTTGTATGCAAAGGGGGCTTATATAGTATCCTTGGGAATTTCTATCATCTTTTGTTCTTTTGACACTTTACAAATTAGAACATATGGCTCGTATACTCGGGTGTGTAGATCGGCCTAAAAGTCTTGCTTGGCTGTTCTGCTGGCAAAATACAGACCTGAGGCCGTAATGCCAAGGCGACTTGGGACCTCCGCTCAAAGCTCCGCACAAAGCTGCAAAGCTGCAACGCCTTACACAACACTTCTGATTTTGCAGCTCATCTTTCTCAATGGGTTCTGCCGCTTCAAAACCCGCCAAGTCAGCGGCTGGTGCAGCTGCACGGCGCCAATACCCCAAGCAGCCGACTCCTCCACCGAGGGCGGCGCCGCGCAAAGCTCCGAAAGAAACCAAAGCAGCGTCTGCACCCACGCCTACTCCCGCACCCAAGCCCAAGGCTAGTCCCTCGCCTCCCCGAGCACCTGCGCCTCCCTCTCAGGGTCCAACGTACCACTCAAAGGAGAAAGCATCCGGCGTAAAGTCTGATGGTACGTACACTCGCCAGCGATTCTTCGAAGCATTTTCCATGCGACAAATGCAAGACCAGCAGGGAAACAATAACTAATGACGATATAGCAATTGACATGGACGGTCGAGATCCCGACTTCGCCGCCTCCCTCCGGTCAATAGGCCCTGTCGATCCATCACCTACATTCTCAAACTCAAGCACTTTCAACCGCCCCGGCTCAATGCAAACTGTCTTTCCACAAGCCTCAAACCCGGCATTACTAGTTGTGACTGCTCGACAGCGTCTCACAGAAGCTGCGGACAGAGAAGCTGAGCACTTCGGTCATGCGGGTCATCCGGGGAGATCATTCCTGGATGCCCTGACTATCCAACAAGTGCTGACGATGCGGGATAAGCAGGGTATGTGCCGTGGAGATATCGAACGGTTCCTCGGGTTGAAGAAGGGGGTCTTGGAGCGGTTAGGGAAGGATGAGATTGTATCGCGTATTACATGATCTTCGTCTAGGTAAGCTCTTTGTTGTTTAGCGGCTTTTCCCCCAAGATATCATTCGGTGTGTTTGGTGCATGTTGGATTATTTGTTGGCGTCATTCTGGTCTTGTGCACACTTTGTATAGTAACTTTGTTCAGCCATCCCTACTCATGATAATATCAAATTCTTTAGTTAGAGTCGCTATAAATTTCTCCTTTGATTTGGCCTTTTCAAGCGTTGGCTCAAAAGACACATAATTACAAACTATCTGAGGGACCTCGGGACTTGAAAAGAAAAATACATGAACATACAAGTAAATAAATAAAAAGAATTTCCAACAATTGCTTCGATGATTCTCGAGCGCTAGACCACAGCGCTCATAATTTACCATAAATCATTCAGCTACCGAAAATCGTTACCTCGGATGTAGTCTAAACCAGTAAGGGAGTGCTAGGGAAGCCATTTCCTGAAGTCTGAAGTCGGCCATAAGCTCGTCACGATAAGTTAAGGTAACTCCGTTATCACCGGCCATTGGCCAAGTCGACTCCCTAAAATGTGAGGCTCCTCCGGTTTTGACGGGAAGGTGATCGCCTAGTGAAGTCCCCTGGGACTGCTGATTGGCTTTTTGGAGGGAGTCCGCCGTCAACTGTTGTTTCCAATCGAAATTTCGCGGTTATTATCGATTTTCTAGGCCAATCCAAACTGAATAGCAAAGACCGGTGCCCAACATGGATAAATGGTACGTGGGCTAGATAATTCCAACAGAAAGTTGCGACTCTCGATAGAATTATATCTACGACTGACAGAAACAGTAAAGATTTTGAGTTTGGAATCTTAAGTTGATAAAAGTGGGCCCTGGAGTTATCTTTCGGCACCGACTACCAATCACACGACACAGAGACACGATGACAGTCCTGCCCAGATAGAGGATGAAGTGGGATGCGATCTAAATCACGCCCTATATGACAGATAGTGATGAACTCCGACATACTTATAATGTCTTACTTTCTCTTTTCTACGTACTCTGAAAGTGATTGAACATATTTCCCCCAGCCCTTTCCCTTGAAAGTCACGGCTACAATGTATCTTCGCGCCGTCCACGCCGAGGGACAACTCCCCGTCCTCCAGCAGTTCGTCCGCGATAACCCACTCGGCATCCTGACAACGGCGATCAAATCCCCGATCTACTCATTCATTCAATCAAGCCACATCCCCTTCGTCCTCGACGTACCTCCCTCGACCGAGAGCGATGACACGACCCCGCCCGGCATCCTGCGCGGCCACATGGCCAAGCAGAACCCACAAGCAAAGGCGCTGATGGAAGCCCTCGCCGAGCAAAACGCAGCAGGGAATAACAAGCTCGAGCTCACGGATGAAGTCCTTATCCTCTTCAACGGCCCGCACCACCACTACGTGACGCCCAAATTCTACACAGAAACCAAACCGGCATCCGGCAAGGTCGTCCCGACGTGGAACTACTCCGCTGTGCAGGCGTACGGCAAGATCAGTGTGTACTGCAATTCCAAGGCAGAGGAAACGGGTGCATATTTGCAGAAACAGATTCAAGATCTATCGCAGCAGTCTGAGACGGGCATTATGGGATACACTGGGGGTGATAAGAAGAGCCCATGGAATGTCTCTGATGCACCGGTCAATTATGTGGAGCTTTTGAAGAAGAATATTATTGGCATCGAGATTCGGATTGAGCGGTTGCAGGGGAAGTTTAAGATGAGTCAGGAAATGGGCGAGGGGGATCGGGAGGGGGTTGTGCAGGGGTTTGAAGAGCTTGGGTCGGAGGTTGGGAAGGGCATTGCTGATTGTGTCAAGGAGCGCGCTGCCTTGAAGGATCAGCAGAAGTCGGCGTAATTAGATTTATTCCAAGGTTACAAGATTTGTACATAATCCGGTTGCCCTTGCACATATACCTGAGGTGATGCGATTATGAGGGATGAGAAATGCATGGACGAGATGGATTGAACTTGACGGAAATTGTATTTGAAGAAAAATGCATAGATGATATAGAACCTTTCCGGGAATGTTGTCGAAGCTTTCATTTGCACTTTTTAGACTAGCACAGTTTTGGATCCGTAGGTAGATACGTTTCACTTTTAGCTTTTTAATGACTCTATCATTCGACCCTGTCTTAGCGTCTAAACACAGTGTTATTTTGATTCGTAAAGTGGGCCAAATGTCGACACTAAAATCAATACGACGTACTCGGATCCTGCAAGCCGAATGAGAAGATCACACATGTCAAGATCAACATCCGAGTCGCCATATTAAAGATACAGGTGTGACGTACAGGTTTCCTGCAAGTCTCCAACAAGTCTCCTGCAAGGTCTACCGCCAAGCATATTTAGGTAAAGGCCTGTGCACAGAGTCTCCAACCACATCCCTGGATTATCCTGGCCGAATACGTGTATATTGGACATATGAATATTGTAGATGTATTGCAACGACAAAGTGCGATTGTTCTATCTACTGGTACTCTCCACAGTTAGATCACGGAGACACGGGATCTCCGAGATACTAGGATCATCGTATATAATAATAGAAGGGGGCAATGTACATCAGTGGAAGTGGGGGCGAAACGGGAAATCGGCGCGAATCTTGACTTTTCCCCGGATTTTATGCACAAATGCCCTAGTAAACAGCCATGTTTCCCCTTTTCATAAGAGGGTAACATCGGAAGCTTACAACCTTCCGAGATTGGGACGAGCTCGGGACCTCGGGAGGTCTGAGGTGGTCCATGGTTCGATTCGATTGGACCAATTTAGGGAATATGTTATTGTATTGTATTGTACTGTATTATTACCTAAGGTAGCATCCGGTTTCACCGAAGGAGCGAATCATTTTGGAATAGTTCGATGCAGGGTCCACCTAGTGGCTGCACAAACTTGGACAAATATGGGACAGAACAACCCATATAGGGTCGATGTCTCTCATCAGGCCCACTTGGGCAATTCGCGAAAGTGTTAGAGGTTGAGATGATGGTGTTTTAATAAGGGAAAAGTGGTTCCGGCGACGTAATGTAGAAAACCGAAGAAGAAAAAGAAAAAGAGAAGAGAAACCAAGCATGTGGAGTAGTTTAGAGCCTCCTAGCTTAGTCGCGTGCACAATTTCCTATCGCCTAATTGGCCTTGTTTTCTGTTATTTCGTGATATCTAAGAATAACCCTTGGACCCTTTTCCATCTTCCCTTTCCTCCCCTCTCTCCTCTCTTCGTTGCTGTTGCCTTGTCTCTCGTTTACCATTGACATTCCTAAATTCCAACCTCCACGTCCACCTCCCTTACCAATTGCCCGATTCTACTGTACAAATGAAATGATTTCAACATGTCGGTCTTCGCCCTCTTACCACCTTTGCCGCCCTTCCTTTTCTCCACACTCGTCGTGAGCGGCCTCGCCTCCAAGGCTTTGCATATTGCACTACATATTCGGTCTTTACCGTTCCTCTACTTTGTCCTCTATTCACCCACCCTCATTTTACGAGATGTGTTGGTTATCATATTCGTACGGGTCTTGTTACGCTTCCATGCGCCAGATAGTCGATGGCAATGGCTCTCGACTGGGTTGGGAGGGGCACTATCGTATGTTTACCCCGAATGCCGAAATGGAGCACAAGGAGAAATTTGCGCAATATAATCTAACACTATTACTAGCATGATCACCTGGGGTGCTTCCTCCATTCAGTTCGGATTCTTTATGCAGACCGGTGCCGAGGTCGCCTGGGCAGCTGGCGGTAGCTTCCTGAGCGATCCGGCAGCCATGAAAATTCTTCTCAGCGGTATATCGACTGTATCCGCTGCCGCCACCGTCCTGGGACTGATTGCGTGGATGCTTCATTCGCATTTGTACAACATCACTGGTCTTGGCTTGCAGGCGATCCGAGACCTATGCGTAGGGGGATACAAAGCCCGTTATACATTAATTTCCGTCCCCAGCAAATCATGCATGGCTTCGATAGACCTCCGGGCCTTCCGCCGCATTATTCCCGCAGTCGCCATCTGTGTGTCACTCATTTTCTTGGAACTAACTAGACCCGCTATACCATATGACCATCTATCCGGAGCTCTGCCGCTGACATTGCTCGATGCGTTCCAGAAAAAGACGGCGACAGTGGAGGGATGTCGCGAGCCCGCTACGCCATTCCCTTTGTTGATCACAGATGATAATGGGATCTCCCGTCCTCAGTTCCAACCAGACTCGACGTTCGTGGAACAATGGGCACGAGCTACATGGCTCCCCGAAAACCCACCCCCAGGATTCAGCCGCTGGGATCTCAGCCCAAGCGATCGCGCAGAGAAGGACAATCATTATTCTTTCGTCTGTGCCGGTGACGAGGGCGCGTTCTACAATCCGAAGAATGACCCTCTGATGATCACGAATCTAGGCGGTGAAATCTATGAGCCCCTACAAAAGGCTTTCGAAGAGCACTCCGTTGAGGTCAACCATGTAGTGCTATTAACGCTCGAAAGTGGCCGCAAGGAACTTTTCCCCACACAACAGGGCACCCCCTTGTTCGACGGTCTTCTCGCGTCTCATAAGAAGGAGAACATCAACGAGGCAATCGATCGTCTGGTCAACATGACCCCGGTCGCTCAACAGCTGACCGGTGAGTACGCAACCGATAGCAAGGGGAACAAGCTCGATCTGAGCCACTCTTCGTGGCAGACCCCGCCACAAGAAGGTATGGGTGGACTTAATGTCCGTGGTGCTGTGACGGGTAGCTCCTTGACTTTGAAGAGTGTCTTGGGAAGTCACTGTGGCGTGAACCCTTTGCCAGTGGATCTTTTGGAGGAGTCTAGGCTCGAAATTTATCAGCCGTGCTTGCCACAGATTTTGGATCTGTTCAATCAAGGCAAACAGCAGTCGGGGAAGCACCCCCATAACTCTTCTTCTGAGAGCAAATCTGCGGCTCTCGAGAACCCCTGGAAGTCTGTATTCATGCAGTCAATTACCGATGACTATGACCGTCAGGATGTGTTGAACAGAAACATGGGTTTTAAGCACAAGGTCGTTAAGAGCAATCTGGAATCCCCCCACGCGGAACACAAAGCTCAGGGCGAAGAGATCAACTACTTCGGATATGCGGAGACTGAGATCCGACCATACGTGTTGGACCTCTTCGAGGAGGCTGCAAACAACAAGACCCGCATGTTTTTTTCACATGTCACCAGCACAACCCACCACCCTTGGAGCACGCCAGACGACTTTGAGAAAGAACCGTACATGAGCGACCAGGGGAACGTCAACCACGACCTGATGAACAACTACCTGAATGCCGCCCGGTTCGTCGACATCTGGCTGGGCGAAATATTAAACATGTTGGACCAAACAGGTATCGCGAACGAGACTCTAGTCGTTGTCGTCGGAGACCATGGGCAAGCCTTCGGCGAAGATAATAAGGATATGACCGGCACGTATGAGAATGGCCACATCAGCAACTTCCGCGTGCCCTTGGTTTTCCACCACCCGCATATGCCTCGGGTTGACATTACTGCCAATGCAACCGCCCTCTCCATCGTCCCCACCATCCTGGATCTTCTCGTCCAGTCCAACTCGCTGGACGAGCGCGACTCCGAGATCGCCTCTTCCCTCCTTCCGGAGTATCAAGGCCAGTCTCTCATTCGTCCTTTCCTATCTTCCATGGAGGAACCATCCCACCGCCGTGACCTCCACCATCCTCCACCAGATGAGCAGCCAGTGCACGAGCGAAAAGACACCCAGCTCGAAGCCCGGTCCCACACAGAGAGCCCAGCCAAGCGTATCGTTTGGAACATGGGATTGATCAACGCTGGTGGCTCGATGCTCTCCGTCATGGCAGCGGATATTCCCTACCGTCTCATCCTTCCCCTGAAGGATGGCTTCGAGTATACATTTACCCACCTCGGTGAAGACCCTGGTGAAACCCACCTCACCAAGGCATGGACTCTTAAGGCCCTCATCGAAGAGGTTAGGCCTAAATTTGGTAAAGAGTCCGTTGATTGGCTCAAGGATGCTGAGCTAGTTGGCAAGTGGTGGGTGAGTGAACAAAAACGCATTTGGGGTTACCGTGAAGCCTAGTCGCACGCTAGCTCCGCGAACCATCAAAGGCAAATCAAACAAAAAAGCCAAAGATAAAACGGACCGTGGTGATTGTTCTGTTTACTTTGCATTGCATTGTATTTCTTCCCTCTTCTTCTGGCTCTGTGCCACTTTTGCATCTCATGATATCTCCTACATTTGTCTTGGAACCGGCGTTAGCACGGAGTTATTTGGTTTTCGCCTATTTATGCGTAAATACTCGAGCTTCCTCATTTTCTTGAAGATATTTCCACCACTGTGGCTGGACAACCCTTTCTCTTTCATACTTCTCATGAACCTGCATAGGATAGGATACCTCATGCTTTTCCTTTTCTTTTCTATCCCTTGATGTTACGCAGGCCTGGATTTCGGCAATTGTACTTGTATGGAGACGGAAGAGAACAAAACGTTGTACATAGCACCGAAGGACCCTTCGGTATCTTGGGGCGACCATCTTGTTCATGCACAATACGGTGCATCAAATGGTTGAGGATTCGCCAGGTATTTTACCTTATATGTATAATCTAATCAATTCGACTTCGTTTCTGTTTCCTGTGCGACTGGATCTGATGTTCTGATTTACTTTCCCCACTTGATTACGATCATCGCGATCTACCTTGAACGGATGCAGATGCCTATCCTTACCCTAGGCTTAACCTACGGATCGACAGGCCCGCTTGATCCACTGAGTTTCTTTTTGGTACGATGTTCACATGGCATTGTATGGGCGAGACTTGGCGGTACCTAGGATTATGACCCTCGGACATGACCCTGGAGTGCTAAGATTAAGCTTGTTTTCGATTTGCTGTTTCCAAGGTTTGAACGTTGTTAATCTAACGGCGTACCATATATTTTAGTACTTGAATCGTTAGGCTGTTGTCTCCATCCTCTACTGATTCTCGAGCAGCCTCATTTCCAACTACATTTATGTATAAATGATCAGATGCGTTCGAAATCGTATCTGAATGATAAAGAAACAAGCTATATACTCCCGAGGTCCGTAGCCTGTAGTAGTGACTTATATATAGTAATAAGTCTTTGTATACCGATTCTGAAAGACGTAAATACAGCAAGAATTAAAAAGCGAAAGAAGAGGGGAAAAGAAATGCAGTGAGTGCGACACAATGCTACACAGATGATTTTATAATACTACATAGGAAGGTAGAGAATGCCTACCGAAGTCCTTGTACTTGGCCTCAAGAGAAAAAGACGACGGCGGCAATTAAGAAAGCCCGAACTGATGAGATTTCCGTTATCCAACCACTTTCTCACCGACAACATTGACCCGTGCATATCCCACGAACATTCGTGTGAGTTGGGGAACCACCGAGCCACTCGGGACAGGTCCGAGAAGTGCACGACAGGGGGAGAGGAAGAACAGGCCAGACTAAATTCTGACAAACAAAAGAAAAAAAGAATGCACGGATCATTCACAGACCATTCACAGATCTATTTCCTTTTCTTTCTGCAGTTCCTACCGGGAATCCAGAGTGTGGGGGTTTCGTCAGTAAGACCCCTTTCGGGTACGAATAAGCCATCGGAGATGCGAATCTTGGAAGTATGCGGAGTACACATCGGTACGGTAGAATCGAGACGAAATCCAGGCAATTTCTCTAGAGAAATATCACGAGAGCAAAAGGAAAAGTGGAAACCTCGGAATTTCCCAATTAAGTAAGGAGCTTGGGAATGGAAGATTCTGATGGTCACAAGGTGTGTGTTGTGGCTTATAATGAATATCAGTGCAGGTCTATAGTCAGATAAGCTATATGGGCTTAGTCCTATTTGAGTGTCAGCACGGAATCTGGACTCTTTTGGATTTTCAATGTTTGAGTCCTAATTTTAGCTTTCTGTACTTCCCCCGCATGAGGGAATTGGGAATCCGGAGTACCCAGATCTAGCTATTCGGTTTTGAACACGTTGTGCTTTGTTTTTCACTGATTTATATCCTAATATTATGTATGAGATCATATATTCTAAATCTTCGAGCTTTTCAAAAAAAAATCTTCAGACCTTAGTACACGAATTGACCAATGAATTTCTCTTCGCCCGGGCCGCCACCTTGGAGCCGGGGCGATCGGACAGGAACAGATATCACGGGCCATATGTACGAATTTGATTGGTAAGGATTCAGTCATTGATCTGCAAAGAACCACATGACCCCAGATAGTATTTTGAGGCTTGGAAGATTTCTAGAAGACCGGGCTCGAGGCTCGGCAGTTTGTGCATGTACACGTAGTGCTCTCAAGGGGTCGTGGTGGTCACCTGGATAGATGTATTTTTCACAAAAGAAATAAAGAAAAGTAACGTTGAGGGTCAAAAAATTAGAGTGGCGTTGGGGTTCCCCGGGTTCCCAGTCCCCAGACGGCTTTCCCGAACGAGAAATCCGGCCATCCCTTAAGTTCCGAACTGCCAATCGTCGATGAGACTATCGTGGATTTTATCATGTCTGGTGACGGTATTCCTGTTAGATGAGCTATCCCTGAATTCATAGTCATTCACTCGATATTATTGAGAAGTGGGATGAGGCAAATCTAAACAAGGAAGAAAACACAAATATCAAGTTTCTTTACGTGACAGATCAATTGATACATTATCCTAGTACTATACTACCGTACATAGATAATTATTGTATGTACTAATCTTGTTTGTAGGGT
The DNA here is from genome assembly GCA_911456345.1 of Penicillium egyptiacum. Classification (NCBI taxonomy): domain Eukaryota; kingdom Fungi; phylum Ascomycota; class Eurotiomycetes; order Eurotiales; family Aspergillaceae; genus Penicillium; species Penicillium egyptiacum. The sequence goes on from CAJVRC010000839.1 coordinate 1,102,018, forward strand.
TGCGTATGCCCTCGCCACAGCCGTTTAGCCTGCATTCCAGGAGTCTGGACTCGATTCGCTCTGCAGTACCCTTGGTCCAAGTCTGGATTTCCTTTTTGGGCCGTTTTTTAGTTTCTTCCTGCTCACGAGACACCTCTGGGGCGCTTTGGTATTGGTTCGGCCTGACTTTGTCGGTCAAAAAGATATGTATTTAAAGAGAGTTGATTCTCCGGTCCATGGTTCCTCAACTGAAACGTCTTCATTCTTCTTTATCTGTATACAATCGGCTTAATAGTCTTTGACGTCTTAATTAATATTCTTTCTATCGTCACCACCCTCGCCTAATATCAGTACATATATCGCAATGTCTGTCGCCATCGAAACCACTACTGCTCCCACTGCTCCTATGACCGCCCAGCCCGTCGTGATGGGCCAAAAGTCCAGAATGCCCGAGTTCAGTCTCGCTGGAAAGGTGGTGTTGGTCTCAGGTGCTGCCCGGGGTCTAGGATTGACCCAGGCAGAGGCACTCCTAGAAGCCGGAGCGAAGGTATACGCACTCGACCGCCTGGAAGAGCCGGTAAGTTTCTACATTCCTCGGACGTGGTTCATATAGCCACCAGGTCCATCTGTCTCTATGTCAGCACTAAACTAACAATCACTCGATCTCCAGGCGCCCGAGTTCGAGCAGATCCAGCAACGTGCAAGGGAGCTTGGCACGGAGTTGCACTACCGTCGTATTGATGTGCGTGACACAGAACTTCTGAACAGTGTGATCGAGACCATTGCCAATGAAGAGGGCCGTATGGATGGTCTCGTTGCCGCGGCAGGTATCCAGCAGGAGACCCCAGCGCTCGAGTACTCAGCCAAGGACAGCAATACCATGTTCGAGGTCAACGTCACGGGAGTGTTCATGACCTCCCAGGCTGTGGCTAAGCAAATGATTCGCTTTGGAAATGGAGGTAGTATCGCTATGATCGCCTCTATGAGCGGTACCATTGCCAATCGCGTACGTTCCCACTCCCCTCCTTTCGTCTTACCCTTTACCATTGCTGCCCCATTTGGCATTTGTGTTGTCGGTATAGGCCTAGTGTCCACCTGCCCAGACTTTCTTTATTTCTTTTTATGGATTATTTCTCCGCTTTTATGTCACGTCCCGTTCCTCTATTTGGCCTTCAACGATCTAACATATTTTCCCTATAGGGCCTTATTTGCCCCGCATATAACGCTAGCAAGGCTGCTGTAATCCAGCTCGCCCGCAACCTCGCCGCTGAATGGGGCACCTACAACATCCGCGTCAACACCATCTCCCCTGGCTATATTGTCACCGCTATGGTTGAGAAGCTGTTCATCGAGTTCCCCGAACGCCGGGACCAGTGGCCCAAAGAGAACATGCTTGGCCGTCTCTCCCGACCGGAAGAGTACCGCGGCGCCGCTGTCTTCTTGGTTAGCGATGCTAGTAGCTTCATGACTGGAAGCGACCTGCGCATGGATGGTGGCCACGCCGCATGGTAGATTGAGTCCGGCTGAGATTCGATTTTGGCTTTTCAATCACTGCGCGTGACCTTCTTTTTTTGGTCTCTCATTGCATGGCGTTCTGCGTCTTCTTTTTGGTTATTGGGTGGGAATAGCGCAGCGTGGGCTTCGATTTTTTGGGAATTTGATTTTGATCATTGCCCTTTGTTGGATAGCGATAATTGGCTTGGTGGATTTTGGATCCTATGATGACGTTAGAATACAGAGCGGTGGCTCGAATAATAGTTATTATAATTGTTTCAAGCGTTTTATCTTCATTCTAGAGTTTAGCTGCATGTAAATCTTGACCCACTTTAAGTTAGGCCGGCATTCGAATCTCATCGTACAATGACATATCCACTGTCATCCGTAGCCTTGTGTATATTCTATCCTTGAGAGCTGTTTCTCAACCGGCACGAAGAACCCGAATCACAACACATCCCCCTCACCGACGAAATAACCGCGTACAGCCATCCAGTCGGAATGTACCACATACTCAAACCACCAGAAATCACCACCTGACCTCTCAACAAGGCTGATCAACAAACTTAAGGTTTAATTCAAAGCAGATTGAATGCTGGGGATACACATATTGAAAAAGGATCTCGTCGCTAAATCTAGTAACCTGCAGACCGCGTGATAGGCACGTGGCCGTTGTAATCGTCATCAGTGTAGTGCAAAATAAATCCAGATGTCATTCTGAGGTCTTTTCAGCCGCCAAGGACCATGGAACCCAAACCGGGAATGACACCGAATCTGGGGAAGACGTGGGGTACTGGGACCAATCAGAGTTGGTCGAGGAATACTGACTGTTTGGGGTGAATGTAGTATGTTCGCTTACTGGTGGGATGCCTTAATTACCTGTTGGGCACCCAAACACTCCAAATTTATCCTTGTGTACTTACATCAGGTAGTCAGTTGAGCTGGCACGAGTTCGTCTTCTGGGAGCCATCGATGGAATCGCTGAGAGTTGGTGCCCTGATTATTTTGTCTAATGACGACAGCGGTGAGTAGTCTCCAAGGTGATTGCTTGGCCAAGTACTCGCATAGCAGAAGAAATGGTTTTATGGTTAGATACTGTGTAGATATGCTGTTGAACTCTACCAAGACTACATACTATAGGTCAAGGCAGCTGAGAAGATGAGGACACTCTATGACCTAAGACAGTTGCCATCTCGGCTTGGCATTCCAGGTTTGTTCTTCGACGTTTCTTTGCTTGAATATAAGATATCTCATTGGTCGCTTGGGATAACATGCGTAGTCCTGTTGCCACTTGCAGGGTTCTCTGCCATCCCCTGCAAGGAACTTGGCCATACTTCATACCACATGCAAGGAATCCGACCTGATAGGGCCAACTGTATTTTCCTGTTTCCGAAGACCATGGCAGGGGAAATGATAATTTCTGTGGTCACCATAATCCTTTTTGAGTTCAGTCCGAAGGAAAATCCTACATCACTTATACCGGTAGGTCATGTACCACCCAGAGGTGCAATTTCTCGCGGGGCCTTGCTTGCAAGGTCGCAGCGTGTAGGTCTCAGGGTGGTTTATATCTGATATTTACTGCAAGACCCCAAAGCACTATTCGCCCTGCGACCCTGCGACCTCCAAATCCCTAGTATTATAAACATGGTAGTGACTTCTTTAGTATAATCTGTTGCATACTAAAAGATTCACTAACTAACTATACGACTTTCATCGTGCAATGCTACGCCTCAGCTTTCCTTTCTCGGGGCCCAAAGTGCAACGAGGGTGCTTTTAAAGCAGCCACCCGCACGAAGAACATATTATGGCCAATTTGAGGTAAATGGTGTTATTCTAATCCAAATTCAGTATACATAATGGTATCTTAGAAGGCCACGCCAAAACACAAAGACACATCGAAAGCATGTATCGAGCTTTTTACAAGCCTTGCACTAAGACGCCTGCCGAGGTCTATGCCTTTCCTATTAGACTTCGTTTTATATCAATTTTTCTTACACTTCAATCCTACTGGATCTGAATTGAAGCTCGCTTGTTTCTTCACAATATATCCAACAAGGTCAATCTGACCGTGGGAGAATCTTGTGTACAATAGGACGCTGGCACCATTGATTTTAGCGTTGTTTTTCCTTCTGGGAACCCTCGATGATATTGCCTAGCATTGTCACATAGTACCACCAGGTTAGTATGGTATATGCTGCATCTATGTCTTCAATTGCTGCTTTGGTCCATTGATTCTGAGATTAAGTCGTAATAGCAGGGTAAAAAGAGGGTATGACTGCTGCTGAAGCCATACTTATGTAGCTTTACTATGGGCAATCTAAGCGAGGGAAGGTGCCTGTCCCATGTTCACCAGCACCTCGCGTTCAGTCCCAACGCGTGGATTTTATCGCTTGTTTACTTCTTCTCTCTTCCCGTCCTCCTCGTTTTTTCGTTCTTTTACTCGGATCCCTCTCGTCGTTTCTCATTTGTCCAAGATGGCGGCTCAGGCCACAGGCATGGACTCGAACTCGCTCGCTATCCATGATGTCGAGCCTGTCAACACCACTTTTCAAAGTCACCTAGTTTCCAAGGAGAACGAGAAAAGTATCATCCCTGAGTCGTACGACCTTGGTGCTGGTGATGAGGACCCAACCACGGATGAACTTCATGGCCCAAACGCCTTGCGTCGCGTCTCAGCTCCGATTCCCTGGGTGGTCTACACCGTCGCATTTGTTGAACTTTGCGAGCGTTTCTCCTACTATGGAACCCAGGTCCTCTGTAAGATATCAACGGCCCCATGCAAAGTCACATAAGAAACGATTCTAACATTGCAATACAGACTCTAACTTCGTGAACCACGCACTCCCCCTTCCTGCCCCGAATGGTCCTCCCGGATCAAAGCATGCAACCGGGGCTGGTGGGCCTAGCTCCCAGGGCGTATCAGGTGCTTTAGGCAAGGGTGTCGAAACTGCCAGTGCCATCAACACCTTCAACACCTTCTGGTGCTACTGCCTTCCTCTGGTGAGTGCCTACATCGCCGACGAGTACTGGGGACGATACAAGACCATCTCCTGGTCTATCGCGGCTGCCATTTTAGGTCACATAATTCTAGTTGTCTCTGCCATCCCACCGGTGATCACAGACACTGACGCCTCCTTCGCTGTGTTCGTCCTGGGTGTGATCATCATGGGTTTGGGTACTGGTGGCTTCAAGCCCAACATATCCGCCCTGGTTGTCGAGCAGATACCTGCTGTTAATCTCAAGGTGCGAACGCTCGAAACGGGTGAGCGCGTTGTCATCGACCCTATTATCACCCAGAGCCGTATCTACCACTACTTCTACCTGTTTATCAACGTGGGCGCATTGGTTGGTCAGATTGGCATGGCCTATGCGGAGAAATATGTCGGCTTCTGGTTGGCCTTCTTGCTGCCCACGATTATGTTCTTAACTACTCCATTCGTCATGTGGTGGGGTCGCAAGCGCTATCGCCAGTCTGATCCGGCAGGCTCGGTGACTTATAAGGCCATCAAGACATTCTGGTTTTGTATGCGCGACCGCTGGCACTACAACCCATACATTCTCTGGAAAAGAACGCACGATGGCACTCTCTGGGACACCGCGAAGCCCTCTAACATCGAACCCCGACTCCGGCCCAAGTGGATGACCTTCGACGATGCGTGGGTGGACGAAGTGCGCCGTGGATTTGCTGCTTGTGCTGTTTTCTGCTATTTCCCGGTCTACTGGCTGGCCTACAACCAATTGACAAACAATCTCACCGCACAGGCCGGCACGATGACCTTGAAAGGCGTCCCAAACGACGTCGTGAACAATCTTGACCCCTTGGCGCTGCTCATCTTCGTCCCGCTGTGCGACACGTTTCTATACCCCGGGTTGCGCAAACTGGGTATTCAATTCACGGCCATCAAGAAAATCACCCTTGGTTTCTGGCTGGCATCACTCTCCATGATATGGGCTGCTGTCATCCAGTACTACATCTACAAGACTTCGCCCTGCGGCTACCGAGCTAACAACTGCTACAACGACGATGGCAGTGTCAACCCGTCTCCTCTCATTGTCTGGGCTCAGACTGGTTCCTACGTCCTTGTTGCGGTATCGGAGATCTTTGCCGTCATAACCTCAATGGAGTATGCGTACTCCAAGGCGCCTCGCAATATGCGTTCCCTCATCCAAGCTATCAATATGTTCACCAACGCCATCTCCGCTGCCATCGCTGAGGCTTTGATAACGCTCTCCAGGGACCCTCTGTTGATCTGGAACTACGCCGTCTTCGCCATCTTAACCTTTGTAGGTGGAACGATATTCATTATCCAGTTCTGGGGTCTGGATAAGGAGGAGGACGAGTTGAACAACTTGCCCGAGGGTCATGTGCAGGCCGACGAAAACCAGGCACAGTTTGAACATGCCGAGATTGGCCCTGGTCGTGGATGAGACTGAGAGTGTGAAAGGACTTCTTCCTTGCTTCAGCTTGGTTCTATTGGGACGATGTCTTCCCAAAGTTAAGTCCAGCGCTTTAGTCAAATCCCAACGGATTCAACTGATAACTGGTTCTCTTTACCCTGCTTTACGTTAGTTTCTATTAGGATGGTGTCTTTCCAAGGTCAAGTCCAACACTTTTTATCAAATTTCAATTGATTCAACTGGTAACTGATTCTCTGTCATAAGTATACTGAACTTCTTCTTTACTCCCTAATAGTGCCCCGATCTGTGACCAACATCCAAAGTTGCACGCCACAACGGCTTAGAGTTCACCTTGGAGTATTCTACTTAAAAGGTAATCATACACACGAATACGGAAGATTGCACTGCATAACTTTGATGTAATTCAATTACGATCCCTCGATTTGATGGAAATTTTTGCTAGCAGATCCACATCGGACCCTAAGTCATCCCCGTTGTCCCTTCGCCAGGTCATTTAACTGTGGAGTCCCTTAATATGAGTCCACTTTCAGCCCCGGAGGCGTTTATGACCGCTACTCCAATAATGACTGCTGAAATGCGGATGCCTACTTATATATGTACCCACAGTGATCGTTTTCCTATCACATGATAGTAATCTCACCATCAGCCCTGTCCAGTCCAGCCCCATTTGGGCAGCCTTACCTTTGAAACTATCTACTGTAATCTGACATGCGCCTCAGAAGAACGTTGGAAACCTTGCAAAGTAATCTTTATTCTATTTATGTTGTGCTTAATGTTTAAAGCAAAACGGAGCGCTCGGCATCATTGACATCACCCCACTCCACTCGGCAGCCATGATTCGTGATCCCTATGAACAGATGGAGCACATACCAAGAGAACCACGCTGGGACATTGGGGGGGGCTTGGCTAAGCTTCCGGCGGGCCCGGTGCATAAGGCTTCCCCCTGGGTGCATAAGTATCACCCCCTAGGACATGGGAACTCGTTCCTTCCTACGTTTCTGCGCAGTTAACAGTCGGTCACGATCGTGATCTAACCGTCATGAAGACTTTTGCGCTGATCTCGATTGCTCTGGGTCTGCCCGGTAAGTGCTTTCCGTCGCGTTTTCTTTTTTTTTTCTCTCACGGGATTGCCATTCTTGGCTTAATTGGACCCTGACACGCGTCTATAAAATAATTTCTCCACACTAATCACCATGTTCTTGCAGCCGTAATCGCTGTCCCCGGCGGGCTCAATCCCGATGATATCACATTCGCAGGTGTGCAACGAGCCCTCCCCAATGCGCCCGACGGGTACGTGCCGACATCAGTCAGCTGCCCAGCAAGCCGACCGACAATTCGCAGCGCAGCGGAGCTGTCCTCGAACGAGACATCATGGCTAAAAGTTCGCCGCGGCAAGACCCTGTCGGCGATGAAGGATTTCTTCGGGCATGTGAAAGTCGGCGATTATGACGTCGGTGCCTACCTCGATACACACTCCGGGAACTCGTCAAATCTGCCCAATATCGGCATTGCCGTTTCAGGCGGTGGATGGCGTGCGTTGATGAACGGTGCCGGTGCGGTCAAGGCTTTCGACAGCAGGACGTACAATGCGTCGGCGACTGGGCATTTGGGTGGTCTGCTGCAGTCTGCTACGTATATTTCTGGCCTGAGTGGAGGCAGCTGGTTGCTGGGTTCAATCTATATCAATAACTTCACTACGATCGACAAGCTGCAGACGCACGAGGATGGTTCCATCTGGCAGTTTGGGAACTCGATCATCGAGGGTCCTGATGCTGGTGGTATTCAGCTTCTGGATTCTGCCAGTTATTACAAGGATCTTGCTGAGGCTGTCGACGGGAAGAAGAAGGCTGGCTTCGATACTTCTCTCACCGATATCTGGTATGTCATCCCTTTTTATCGGGGTGCATCTGCATGTTGCTAACTTGGGTACAGGGGCCGCGCACTCTCCTATCAAATGTTCAATGCTAGCAATGGTGGACTCAGCTACACCTGGTCTTCCATCGCTGACACCCCCGAGTTCCAGGATGGAGACTACCCCATGCCGTTTGTTGTTGCAGATGGCCGTAACCCGGGTGAGCTGGTCATTGGCAGCAATTCGACCGTCTATGAGTTCAACCCGTGGGAGTTCGGCACTTTTGACCCTACTATCTATGGTTTCGTTCCCCTCGAGTACCTGGGCTCTAAGTTCGAGGCTGGCTCGCTTCCGAGCAACGAGAGCTGCATTCGCGGTTTCGACAGTGCTGGTTTTGTGATCGGAACCTCCTCTACACTCTTCAACCAGTTCCTTCTCCAGATCAACACCACTTCACTCCCCAGCTTCATAAAGGATGTTTTCAACAACGTCTTGTTCGATCTGGACAAAGCGCAAAACGACATCGCTTCGTACGATCCCAACCCCTTCTATAAATACAACGAGCACTCGTCGCCGTACGCTACGCAAAAATTGTTGGATGTCGTCGATGGCGGCGAGGATGGACAGAACGTCCCTTTGCACCCTCTTATCCAGCCCGAGCGCCATGTCGATGTCATCTTCGCCGTTGACTCTTCAGCCGACACCGACTACTTCTGGCCAAATGGCACCTCCCTGGTTGCAACCTACGAGCGCAGCCTGAACAGCAGCGGTATCGCCAATGGCACCGCCTTCCCTGCAGTCCCAGACCAGAATACTTTCATTAACCTGGGTCTCAGCACCCGCCCGTCCTTCTTTGGCTGTGATAGTTCCAACCAGACCGGACCCTCGCCTCTCGTTGTGTACATCCCCAATGCCCCTTACTCCTACCACTCCAACATCTCTACCTTCCAAATGAGCACCGACGACACTGAGCGTGACAAGATCATTCTCAATGGCTACGAGGTTGCCACTATGGCCAACAGCACCGTCGACGGTGACTGGACCTCCTGTGTTGGCTGCGCTATCCTCAGCCGCTCGTTTGAGCGCACGGGTACCACTCTCCCGGATATCTGCAACCAGTGCTTCGACCGATACTGCTGGAACGGCACTGTGAACTCCACCAGACCGCACTCTTATGATCCGGCTTATTACCTGGCTGATAGTATGGCCTCAGTGAGTTTGCCCACCATGCTGTCCACGGTTTTCGCAGCCGGCCTGGCAATGCTCATCCTGGTATAACCGGACATGGATTCTTTTTTCTTCCCACCGCCATGTTGCAGCTATTCCCATTCGAAACATGTCTTTTGATACGATTTTTTTTCAAGCATGGTCGATGTGCCATCGAGCCATCCTCATGTTATTTTCATATTCCCAGTATTTGTCTAGATTTCTTCAGATCCCATGGGATCGAATTCAATATTGATGCATATATGACCCGTACAAGAAACATATTTGTGCTTATATATAACATTATCCCTCTTCTCAATTCGATTGCAAATAAACTGTCAGAAATCTACGCCCCTCAAAGAAGCATACATGTACGCTGCTTTTCTTCAACTCGAATTTGTGCTACATTATATGATAGGGGCAAAGTGTTGTAACTAGATCATGATTAATTCGGCATTTACATTGGCACATATACTGGTAAACTGTACAGGTCTAGTAGGAATATATATCGAATGACTACAAATTATGGTGCAATTTTGAACTTCCCATTAGTTTGAGACATTATTAAGAACAGACATCTGGACTTTACTTTACTTTCCTGTTTTGTTTTGATTTTCATCTGTTTGCATCAATCCAATATAACATGTCGACGTGTGTGTGTGAATGTGTAGATCGTATCACGTGCCCATGTTGCTATGGGAAACACCACAACAAGCAACCTCGGATCAGCCGCCACCTCCACAGTGGGTTATTTGCTTTGCCTTGCTTCCTTTTCATGCACCTAATTCGACAACTCTCGGCAACTCGCGACCTTACGACATCGGGCCGATATCACATTTGACCGCCCAAACCCACCATGAGCGTCGCGTGCCAATACTAATTGCGACCATCAACAATAACCCGTTATCGACATGGCGCGCGCTGCAGTAATCCCGCAATCCCCTGGAAAAAGGGTGGCACGAACTTCAACAAAGTTGACAGCTGCTGCCGATGCCAAGAAGAAAGCTCCTCGAAGAGCAACACCAGCACCACGGACTGCGGCCCCGGCTCTCGATGCTGAGTCCGACGATGAGCTGGGGTTTATCACAGGCAAACCGGCTAGACCCAGCGGACGTCCTCCTAGCCGCCTAGCTACTAAACCAAAAGCGACTGCAACTGTGACTGCGCGAGGAAAGAAGGCTTCCTCGGAGTCTCTCACCGACAAGTCGAAACCCCAAAATAACGCCAGCGAAAATGAGCTAGGACAACAAACCGAGGCGCCGAAGAAGCGTGTTGGACGGCCGAGAAAAAATCCGTTGCCTGCGGAGGCTGCTGAGGCTGCTGCAACCGGGCCTGAGGCAACAACCCCTAGACCTAGGGGACGACCGAGAGCGGGAACAACAGCGAAGGCCCCTCAGACCTGTGAAACGGCGACCACGAGCAGGCGCACACGTGCGGCAGTTGATACAGCAAGCGAGACGAAATCAAACCAAATCAGGATCGCGACCAACTCGACAACAATGCGCTCAAATCTTTTGCGTGGGCCCGCCAAGAAGAAGACAGTGAAATTCCAGGATGTCTCGGATTCTGAAGCCGAGGAACTTGTACCCGAGGTTCCTGCTGCCGGCCGTCGACGAGCAGCGACCAAGGGCGCGGGCGCTGGCAAGACTGGCCTCGGAGGGACCCCAGTTCGCAAGCCCACGACAACCGGTACTCGCGGAAGGAAGCCAGCTGCAGCAATGAAAGATGCGACACAACCATTATCTCCCAAGAAGGCCAAGCAGGTGGCCAAGTCTCTATCAGCATACGCAAGCTCCGATGGAGAAGATGATGAATTGAACACCATTAAGGGCGACACCAAGGATCCGGTCAGACTTGTTGTTCACTCGCCTGTTAAGCACGGCTTGGAGATTACTGGACTGAGCTCTCCCGTACGGAAGATCAACTTTACCCCCAAGAAGGCGTCCAGCTTCATGGACGAGAATGGCGAACCAAAACTACCAACACCAAAACACGGATCAGACGGCATCGGTCTTAGCTCCCCAGTCAGGAAAATCAACTTTACGCCGAACCGCAGCCAGAACGCTGTCGCAGATAATGGTCACCTCGCTCTTCCACCTGGCAATTCGCTTGTTTTTAGTGATTCGATGATCATGTCTAGCCCTGCGAGGAGACCGGCGCCATCATCTCCCTTCCAGTTCTCCATGAGAGAAACTCCGAACCGTGGGGGTTCCCTCTTCCGGGACAGTATGAATCCGATTTCCGCCCCTGATTTCACGTCCGGACGCACTTCTCCACTGAAGATGTCACCTAAGAAGGGCTTTTTGGGTGCCTCTTTCTTGCAATCGCCATCTAAGGATTCTACATCAGTAGCCCCTGCTCGAACCCCTCTGTTTCAAAGCCCGGCAAAGAGAATAGCTTCTCCATTCAAAAACTCGGTTTTCTCTGCTCATGCATCTGTGGGCCCTTGCGGCAATGATGGAAAGACAGTTGAAGTTGCACAATCCGCCACGCACAAATCCTCGCCACGGGAGAGCCAGTCTGACGAAGCGGCCTTTGCAAAGGACACTGAAATGGTCGAGGATGTGGCTCGAGACATTTTTGGAATTGAGCTGTCTTCTGATGGAGAAACGTCATCGATTTCTCCTACCCAGGAAGATATTGCGGCCTCAGAAGTGGCCCGAGACTCATTCAATGATGGAAACACTGACTCTCTCTCCGCGGAGGTGGAGGCTGAGGGAGACTCAGACATGGAAGGGGATGAAAATGGATATCTTAAATATAAGGTTCAGCCAGAGTACGAAGAGCCTGAAACGATTTGCTTCGACGCCATGGAAGCGGCCAATATGGCAACGGATGACCTTTATGATCAACAGCCTCAGGAAAACTCAGGTCCTCGATCTAGCGAACAACTTAAAGACCAGGCTCAATCTGAACGCGAAGAAGCCGATACAATCTGCTTTGACGCCATGGAAGACGCCCAATTGGCTGCGCATGGTCTCCATGACCAACAAGTCCAGGAAGCCTCAGACCTAGGCGAAGGCGAAAACCTCCAAGACGGGAGCGAGAGCGAGAGCCAATTTGAGTACGAAGAGCTTGAAACAATTTGCTTTGACACCATGGAAGATGCCGAATTAGCAGCGAATGATCTACATCACCAACAAGTCCAGGAAGAATCAGACCTAGAAGAGGGTGAAGATCTCTATGACGAGGATGAACTTGGGTACGAAGAACATGAAACAATTTGCTTTGACGCCATGGGAGATGCACAACTCGCGGAGAATGACCTGCATGATGAAGAGGGTCAGGTGGCAGACTCAGTCATGGAGGGCACAAATTATCCCGAAGAAGATCTGGCCGTACCGGAGCGCGAGATTGAGGAGGAAGAGTCCCAAAATCTTGATACTCGATCCCAGTCCCAAGAACCGACCCTGGAACCCTCACAAACTACGGAGATGCAAGAACTAGACATGGAAGAGCAGGCGAATGAACTTGCTTCGCCCTCCAGGTCACCATTGCATTTACCCCGTGGCGACGAAGCCCAGCCAACGGTCGACTTGGATTATTCCTCGGAAAGTGAAAGCGAATGGCAAGAAGAGGCCATTCATCGACCAGAGGAGGAGGAACAAGTGATGAGCGAGGAGAGCGAAATGGAAGACAATGAGCCTGAGTTTGCTGCAATATCGTCAAAGCCTGCTTCGCCATATGAGAGCGATCATATCGAGGGCATCGCAACTCCGCCCCAAAGAACGCAAGCGACTTCTTTGTCACGACCAAGTTCCACAGGCGGTGAATCTATTCCCCTGACCTTGAATCGCCCAGACAACTCAGAGAATGATCATGACTCCACTCCAGATGCCAAGAATGCCAGGAACGTCATCATTGACACGCCCCTGCATGAAGAAAATAATTGGACGCCAAACACCCAGGTTAACAGCCCTGCCTTCATGGCACCCAGTCTCTTCAACACACCAAGCGTTGCTGATCAGCACCAATCCCCTGCTGAGGCTAGCTTAGGTTTTACGCCACTGGCACAAAGGTTTGGCCGTTGGGAACAAAACACCCCTTCCCAAGCTAGATCACTCCGACCGCGTCGCCGTGGAGTGTTCTCGTTAGTAGGCCCCTTGGATCGCACCAACAAGGAAACCCCGACCAATTCTGAAAGAGTGTCGTATCCTAATCTGCCAAAAAGCCCTTTGGCACAAACCCCCTCTTTGTTTGCCGAATTACCACTTCAGCCTCAAAGCAATGATACTTGCACAAGGCCCGAGTATGAACGGACTCCACGGCGATCTTCCATCTATGAAGACCATCAAATAATTGATTCGCCGAATACAAGCACGGATATCTTTGAGGATCCTGACTCGGGACTCATTGAACAGGACCATACTTCTGCCGCCGAATTCCCGCAAGATCAGCACCAACAGATTCAGCTACTCGAGGACAAAGAAAATCTCGGTCCTCCGATTCTCCCGTCAACCCCAATGAAGGCGCAAGTTCAACCCGACGTGTTACGCACCATCCATACAGTATCCAAAGTGCCTTTGAAAGCTGAAGGCGACGTATCGCCTCTCAAGGTGTCCCGCAAGAGAGGTCTGTCCCTATCGAGCACATCCCCCACTCGGTCTTCTCCGCGTGTTCGCAAGCCAACCTTCATGGCGCTGAATGACAGTGCACCGATTTTGTCTCCCTCCCGAAAATCTTCACGGGTGAGCAGAAGTCCGACACCAAAACGCCGTTCTATCACGGGCAGACGCAGCATTGTAAAAGCACCAGTGATGGCTCCGTCTGGTACTTCCGTTGCAACTGCCAGCCCTGCCAAGAAGCAGCGCCGCAGCATCCGCACTGAACAGAAGGCTCTTCATGGAGCAGTCGTGCATGTGGATGTTCATACCACCGAGGGCGAGGATGCCTCTGGTATCTTTGTGGAACTTTTGCAGCAGATGGGCGCCCGTTGTGTAAAGTCATGGTCCTGGAACCCTCGTTCCAGTCTCTCGCCGGTTGATGGTGTAGAGCCCAAGGACCTGAGAGTTGGCATCACCCATGTTGTGTACAAGGATGGTGGCCTGCGGACTTTGGAGAAAGTCAAGAAGGCAGCGGGTCTTGTCAAGTGTGTTGGAGTCGGCTGGGTCCTTGAGTAAATTCATCTTTTGTATACCTTTCTTTGCACAGGTTCTCTGACTGTTATCTCTAGTTGCGAACGTGAAAACCAATGGCTCGATGAAACCCCCTACGCGGTCGACAGTTCTATCATCCCGCGTGGAGGTGCCAAGCGCCGCAAGAGCATGGAGCCCCGTGCACTAAGCAATGTGAACGGAACAATCGTGCGCATTTCCGAATCTCCTACGCCATCTGGCGGCGGACGTCGCAGTGGTGTCCATCCGGGCGCCGTCGAGGGTTTCCGCAAGATCACACCTCCGACCCACCAGCAGGAGATGCCGTCCACACCCCCGCAACAATCTTCTGCTGATAGCTACCAATTTCCTGCTACTCCTGGATACAACTTTGCCAACCTTGATGCCATTGGCATGTCGCCCGCTACACCAGGATTCCTTGGAAACCGCTCCAAGCTGGTCCAGCAATCTTGTCCGCCAAAGCAGATCAACCGAGGTCTTTTCCCGAGTGCTAAGTCTGCGAGTATCATGCTGGATGACGGACAAGATGAGGAATCCAGAAGACAGCGCCGCTTCCGTATGGAGGCTGCTAGGCGCAAGAGTCTTGTTTACAAGCCTGCTGTCGGCAGCCCCCTTGTTCCTTGATTTTATTTATTGCATTGTTCGCTTTCTGTAGATTCATACCCAGTCACTGTAAATATGGGGACTCTTTGTTTGGGCGTTTCTTGAATTTTTTTGGTACGACGGCGAGCTGGATAGGTTGGACTGTTTTTGTGGAAGGCTAATGGTCATTGCTTTTTCTTGGGAATCTCAGTTACATCAATGAAATTCCAAATGATCTAATCCATGTCCGTGGTTAACTTGCAAAACATTACTTTTCATTCAGAAACTCGATGATAATACCCGAAATCGTTCGCTGTCCCACTTTCACTTCAGATATCTCGTGTCCAGTTTACCAAAACGGCGATGTCACTCCTGCGACTCGTCACGATAGAATCCAGCAACCAAGAAAGCCAGCTCCAAAGCCTGCTTCTCATTCAAGCGCGGATCACAGAATGTCGTATACCGCTCCCCAAGCCCATCCTCCGTCAGCCCAGCAGCGCCACCCACACACTCAGTGACAGCCTCGCCAGTAAGTTCAAGATGCATACCACCAAGGAATGACCCTGCGGCGCGATGAATTTCCAAGGCCTGCTTCAACTCAGACAAGATATCTGTGAAGTGGCGGGTCTTCACACCAGACGGCGTGCTCTGCGTATTGCCATGCATAGGGTCGCATTGCCAGACAGGGATATGACCAGAGGCCTGCACAGCGGCGATATGGCCAGGAAGGAAATTTGCGATTTTGGAAGCGCCGTATCGGGAGATCAGAGTCACCTTTCCAATCTCACGATCCGGATTGACGACATCCAGCAACTGCACCAGCTCATCCGGCGCCATGCTAGGCCCGATCTTGATCCCGACGGGGTTAGCGATCCCGCGGAAGAACTCGACATGCGCACCGCCGAGTTGGCGTGTCCGGTCGCCGATCCAGATGAAGTGGCTAGATGTTGCGTAGTAGCCTGTTTCGGAAGACGTGGTGCTGGTTCCTGGGTGCACTGGGTGGCGAAGGAGTCGGGTTAGACTCTGCTCGTATTCCAGTGAGAGTCCCTCGTGGCTGGTGAAGATGTCGGCTGTCTCGAAGCCGCGGTCTTTATCGATTCCTACTGTGTGCATGAAGCGGAGGGCATCCTTTACGGCGCCTACGGTTTTGGCGTATTGCTCTTTTATCGACGGCGTGATTACATGGCCCAGGCCCCAGTCTAGTGGGGAGTGCAGATCTGCCAGGCCTGAGGAGAGGGAGGCGCGAAGATAATTCAGAGTTGCCGCGGAGTGGAAGTAGGCTGAGACTAGACGTGATGGGTCTGGTTGGCGGGATACAGAGTCTGCTGCGAAGCCATTGATGTTGTCACCGCGGAAAGACGGCATTTCCACTCCGTTGACGACCTCTGTTGGACTTGAGCGTGGCCTTGTTTTTGTTATTAGTCTTGTGGTTATGAATTAATAGATGAGGAACCTACTTTGCGAACTGGCCTGCAATCCGAGCAATACGGATGACGGGCTTATTAGCACCTATTGGTGGAATTAGTTGTCATTTTTCTTTGCTTTTTGTGGGGGTCTGACACACCCCAGATGAGGACCAAGCTCATTTGCAACAAAAGCTTCACCTTGGCTTCAATCATTTCTTGGGTGCAATAGTCGAAAAGCTCCGCACAGTCACCTAGACGAAATTATTAGTCATTACGTTTCGGAGATATTGTCCTGTGCAACATACCACCCTGTAGAACGAACGCTTTGCCTAAAGCGACATTTCTGAGGTTCTTCTTGAGATTGACGATCTGTAGACCAGGTCAATATAATAGCTAAGGTCCAGTCTAAAGAAAAGACTTACTTCTTGTGTGGTCACAAGTGGAGGAAGCTTCTGTAGTTTTTGCAGTGATACTTTCAAGCCTTCAAGATCCTCGTAGATGACATCTTGCTTGATGGGCTTTTGTGTCCAAGCTAGATATAGTTAGTGATGCTAGATCGAATGTGAAAGAGATTTTAGATTTTTGCTCTTACAATTAGGGCTCCATTCGGCCATGGTGAAGGCAATTGGTCCCGAAAGGTTGGGGGGGGTGATATGAGTTAAATCTCTTTCGTTTGACAAGAAGTAACAAACAAATACAATGAGAAATAGGTCAGAGAAGGCAATGGAATAGTGATGATTTCTAAAAAATGGAAAAACAAAGGACTGATGAGCGAAAAGATATAAAGGACATGTAACAAAAGAAAGCTGACAAGTCCGGTGTGTGTACGTGATACGCTTATTCCCGGGACTCCGATGACTCACTTTGATGCCTGATTCCCTAGGCACCATGTGACTTTTCACTCCACGGTGAGACAATATGTAGGTCAGGATGTTACTGAGAGTTCCATGCAGCCCTTTTCGAAATCAGTGTTATTTGACTGGAAATAAAGGGAATCACATTGAGCACAGACCACAGTCCCATTGAAATCTCACAATATAGCAACAACCCCTTGTGACCTCTATTCCTTAAGCCATCAAATAATACCCTTAGCATGTAATCATATAATCATGTGGAAGGTGTTGTGGCCTAGATAATGAGTGCTGTTCTTCCTTTGGAATATGAACAGTTTTCAGGGCTGTAGATTCGGGAAACCGACGAACCCGACTCCTTGAAGATGTGGATATGTGGCTGGCTGTTCTCAAAATTGGCCCGTATGATGATGCATCGAGTGGTAAAGTTCGCCTCTTTTGTAGACATCAGCCAAGTTCCGAGAGCTGACTCGTAATCGTGCCGGGTAGAGCTGGCAAAGATGAACAGAGCCTCGTAGGTAGCTGAGAGATAGTTGACTAGTTACCGTTACCTAACGCTACCTAACCACCACCTACCCGTGGGCAGTAGAAATACGTAACAAGTCCCAGGGTGAAGATATGAATCTAGAAACACTGTACAGTAAATTCTTGGGTATAACATAGGCAGACGTCCTCCGTAGGGGCTTGGGTGTTGACAAATGTAATGCTAAGGCCTTTATATGGAGTATGTACTTGACCGATAAAGCTGGGAGGCAACAAACGTTTCTAAATTTGTATGCTTTCCCACTGCGTAGTTATGCAGGTTCGAATGTGGATTTCACATTTCTCATACCCCAGGCTTGGCATGGGAAGCTGACCCTTCAGCAGCTAAATTTGCAAAAGAAAAGGACGGACCACGGAGATAATAAAAAGGGGCAAGAAGTGCTGATGGATACGAGAAATTAATCCAAGCCATCACATAACAATGGGGAGCAGCGTAGGCGACGTTCGTATCGAGAACGGCTAGCGTCGAGGGAATTGGGCCTAATTGGGCTGAACGTTCGTGACCTGTCGACTGTGATTGGCCAGGTCTCGGAGCTTACCGAAGTGTGGCCATTTTGAGTTAGCTTGATCGGTTTGGAGTCTCCAGAGCTGCCTGTTTAGTACTAGCGTGGCCCTAACAGAGGTAAAAACGTGGGTCGAGACCCCTTCAAGACCCTTGAAAGAGCCCCATGAGTCTGGCTTGGGGGTATTTAACCCTCTGCCGACTTTGTTTTTCTTTCTTCTATCCAATCCATATCGTCCCTATACTACATTATTTTCACCATGCAATACAAGGTCCTTGCCACTCTTTTCTTCGCCGCCACGGCCCTAGCTGCCCCTGCGGATTCTACTTCCACATCTTCAAGCACTGAGTTTACCGATAGCGACGACATTTACGGTGACATCTACGGTGACAGTTACGGTGATTTTTACGATGACATTTATGCGGCTGTGCCTAGCTCTATCTTAACTGTTCTGGCAACAGCCATTCCGGCAACATGGTACAACGACCTCTTGAACCCGGCCTCTCGCGACTCGATTGTCAGCGAAGCTATGGCTGGCACCTACCCAGCTTGGTACAACTCGTTGCCTAGCAGCGTCAAGGCCTGGGCCACTTCCAACCTTGATGGCGGGTTCATTGGCGCCTCGGAAACCGCTACTCAGACCGTGACTGCTGAGAGCAGCGCTGTTAAGACTAGCTCCACCACCGCTGCCAGCCAGACCTCCACTGCCAGCCAGACCCCTGCCAAGACCACTTCGGCTTCCACCACCTTCTCGGGCTCCAGCTCTCCGTCTAGCTCTCAGTCTAGCTCTCAGTCTAGCTCTGACTCGAGCTCTAGCTCTGCATCATCTTCTCCCTCATCTTCGCAGTCTACTGGTGGCGCCCCTGCTCCTACTGGGGGTATTACCATGGGTGTTGCCGGTGCAGCTGGTGTTTTGGCTCTGGCTCTTGCCCTGTAGAGCATTGCCAAATGGTTCATTTGCCTGGAAAGTCTATAAGAAGCTTTAAATCCATGTGTATTAGATAGATCTGTGTGTATAATAACTTTTTCATGTACATACAAAGGTACTTGATCTCATTACAAATACAGTATGTGATGAATTATAGCCTGCATACCCTGTAAGTATTGCATGGGGTAGACTGGTTACATTCCTTGTTGATTATTACTCTGTATAAACAAGGATATAGGCTGGTGACTTCTCATTTTACACCGAACCCCAAAGCACCTCCGCCATGCCTGTCACTGTCTTGATCCAGTTCCGACTGCCGATGAGACTCTGAAAAGATAAGAAATGGACCCTAAATCGTTCGTTACGCCCTGTGTTATAAACTCAGATGTTAGCATCGTCAAAATCAGTACAGGTAGTGATGCAGTCCAAGGATAGAAAAAGCCAGGTCAGTTTCCAAGCCCACCAAATCAGATATTGTATGCCCAAGAATTGCGAAACGGTAAAAAGGTGCAAGTCGGTGACTTCTTTTGAGCTGTTCGCTGTTCATAAGCTTCCAGGTTAGCATCTTCAAAGCAAACACCAGTCGATGGTAATGCAACCCGACATACCGAGCCATCAATTTGAACCCATCACCCGGGGACGCGGTCCCGAACGGACTCCAAAAGCCTAATGAGGCGATTGTGGACTGTCCTCCCGCTGTTCGGGCGATTCATGAGTCTCCAGGACAACATGTGCAGCCTGTAGTCCGTTTTGCTGCAGTCCCGGATGAACTCGTCGATGAAGTAGGTAAGAGGCCGCTCTCGGACGGTTTCGCAGCCTGGGACATGCTCAAACATGGCCTGTCCCATGCTTCGAATATT
Organism: Penicillium egyptiacum; assembly: GCA_911456345.1. Lineage (NCBI taxonomy): Eukaryota > Fungi > Ascomycota > Eurotiomycetes > Eurotiales > Aspergillaceae > Penicillium > Penicillium egyptiacum. Next base: position 1,121,755 of record CAJVRC010000839.1, read on the forward strand.
ATCGACCTCGATTGGAAGTCGGCCTAGTTTCTCGATCGTCGTTTGACGATCCTCGGGGAATGAGTTGTCCCAGGTCAGCCTGTTGATGATTTCCTCAATGCAAACGTGGAAGTGTCTCCATGCGTCGTGGTAAGCCTGTTCCCAGGTCGACAGGGTGTTGGAAGACGGGTTTTTGGTAGGTTGATCCATGTAAATGGAAGTGGTTATGCTCGAGTTGTGGTACGTGGTTGTTGGTAGATCAATGATCCAAAAGTGAGAGATGAAAGAGACAGGAAGGATGTGATCATCAACCGAGTAATAGATCAGATGGGATGAGAAAGGATAAGATAACTCGACGCGGTGCTGGTTAGCAAACATTGTCATTTAAGCCTTTGCAATCGAAACCGACTTGATCAGTAGACCGAGAGTTGATAATGGAAGTCATGAATGCGTTTATGTGTACGATTGTTTGACTCGGGCACTGGGCAAACATCAAGGACAACAAAGCTTGATCGTCTGAACCACGACTAATAAGATTTGAAGTCAAGGTAATTAACATATGAAGTCAGAGTAATCAATATCTAAAGTGAAAGCGATCAAAGCACACAAAGGCTATTGTTTAATTCATTTGTCCCTTTATCTATTCAGGCGAATCAGTAAGAGCTTGATATACGCCAAGGAAGAATATGCAATAAAAAAGCAAGTCAAGGGAATACGTATGTGGAATTCTATCAGCTAAAATTGATGCGTAAAAGCTTGCTTGATTCGTAGGATGATGGAGATCAGTCATGACATGCACTGGATATCCATGTTGACTGGCTATCTGAGATGGCCATGCCTACTGCAAGGTTTGATTCCCTGTATATTCGGACAATGCATTCATCCTGGCTTTTGTGATTATTGATTATTTCTGACAGGAACAGTCGGCCGTTCATGCGGCCTTGCCGAGCCTTTTTGGTGGTCTATTTTAGATAACTTTCCTTCGTTCTTAAGTTCTATAGCCAGACGGCAGAAGAAGGCGGAAAAGTTGTATACCAGACAGAGGACCTTTCCATGTATATCCATGTATATCCATGTATATAGAAATGAGATGGATGCATACATATGTATTCGTAAAGAGTCAGATATAGTATTCAGAAAGTTGATATGACCCGTTTGTGTTAGACTTCAAATACCTCAGCACTGGGAGGCAAGTCAGCGCCATCATTATCTGGGCATTCTAGTGGAAGTATAGTCTCCAAGGACCGTAGCTATACTCCAGCCTTTATCTTCTCATCCCGAGGTTCTTCCGATAATTGAGAAGCGGAGCCTAGAAGTGGAGATACGAGCTGTGGAGTCAACTCGAAAGAGGTCCCAGCTGTGAATACTTCCAAAGCATTTAGCCACATAAAACATCAAGTCAAGCATAAAGACCAAAGGTTGAAACTTCCAACTTTCCAAGGTTAGAATAACCTCCCGACCTGCCGACGTCGGATAAACAGACGATTATGTCAGCACTTATCTGAATCGACCTTGGGCTTATCAGTGACGTCGTGTTGTCAACATAGCTCAAGTCAAGATCAAATCCAACTCTCAAGGCCTGTTGAACAAAGAAAATATGTCTGATACAATCCCCTCTGCAACTACTGGCCAAGGCACCGTCGAAGCCCCTGTTCCCTCAAACGCCGAAGATCGAAAAGCCGCCGCCGCTCTCTCCTCCCTCAACACAAATGAGATCGCTACAGAGGGTGCCTCCGCCGGAGCACCGCTTACTGCAAACCAAGAGGCTCTAGGAAGGGCCATGAGTCGGCTGGAGATAGCTGCTGGACAAGACTCGGGCAACCAGAAGACGGTTGAGGGACCAAAGACTGATGAGGTGCTTAACAAGAAGACAGTTAAGGTTGCTCCAGCTGATGTTACACTGCTGGTATGTTTGCCATGGCTATGGCTTCGGTACTCGTTTGTGTGCGGGCTTATTAATGTGGGTCTAGGTTGATCACCTTGATTTAAATAAGATTAAGGCTACGGAGTTGCTCAAGGCTCATGATGGAGATGCTACCAAGGCAATGAAGGCATTCGTTGCCCCATCTATCCTGGCGCGATGACTTAAATTATTTACCGCTAGTTTTCTATGATTTGATAAGTGGAGTCTGGATGAAGCAGTAGGAACGGAACTTGGTTCCTAATATTAAATCTCGTTCTTTATGCTAGGGTCTGGTTGTCATGTTCAAAGAGTGTAGATAATGGTGACTATAAACAGGTCAAAGACGATCACTCTCCATCCCCCTCTGCCTCATCTTTCTTGCGTTCGATTCCCTTGCCCTCATAAATACTCCAGAGCATAGCCCAACCGAGCAAAGCCTCAACGGCCAGTGCCCACCAGACAGCCCCAATCATGTTGTTCTCGAGCCCCAGTCCCAGTCCCCAGCCACCCAGGAATGGGCCCAGGGTACGAGCTGCACTGGAGATACTCTGCGCCACTCCATGGACTGTGCCTAGAATAGATGGATCCTTGACACAGTTGTTCACCAGGATTATAGCAGCGGGCAGAATGAATGTCCGCGAGATGACCTGTAAGCTAACGACGAACGTGAAAGAAGGCCAAACAATCCATGGTATGCGAGGAAGAATCACCAGAAAGGGCATCAGCATGTACGCAATGGGCGAAAAAGGAAGGAACGTTCGGAATGATGTGAGCGTGCCAAGCTTTGTCTGTATCAGCGGGTAGAGGAAGATCTGGAGTGGCAGGCCGATGAAACCGATGATGGCAGTAGCAAGCCCAACTCGGGATGATGGAAGACCTAGTCCACCGCCGAAATGGAACAGACCTTGCCGGGATTTCTCTGGGGCACGGGGTGCGGGCAAAAATACAAATGTCATAGAGTTGAAGGCGCTTGTGTGGAAGGCAAGCAGAAAGTGAGCCACTAAAGTCAGGATAATGTTGCGGGTCCAGATCTGGCGGAACCCGATCCTTTTGGGTCGGCGTGGATGTACGCGAGAGTGGGCTGGACTCGACGGCGTAGACCAAGTACCAACGCTGCCGTCCGTGTAGATAGAGTCATCGCCTCTGGAGCGTGTCAGTGGACGATAGTGCTGAGGTCGTCCGGTCCAAGCTCTTGTGATCCGTTTTCCCATTTTACGACCCCAGTCGCTTCTATAACGTGCGATTTCATGGGTCTAAAGATTGCGTTGTTAGTGACGGTATGAATTCGGATAGTGATGATCTCACCTCATCGAGCCCAAGAAATACTGCGAGAAATGATGCAAATATGAACATTGCGCTCAAAAGATTCGGCAATGCATACGGCCAATGCTGCATCCACCATACACCTTCTTTACCTCCAAGGATAGATCCCGGGCCGAAAAGTTGCGGAAAACTGTTGACAGGATCGGCCAACGAGCCTCCCAAGATTGGACCTATGATTACACCGATATTGAAGCACATGGGGAGGAGCAAAAACGCGCGGGATTGATATCTAAATAGTCAGCCTAAGCCAAGGAGGCACATTGTGCAAAATATCGACTTACTTCTTCTCGGCAATGATCTCTGCAATCAGTGTCCGCATCACCCCAACATTGCTGTTCAATATCCCGCCCAGTGTCCGAAAGACCATGGCCGTCGCAAAAGATCGAGAGAAACCAAAGCCTATACAAGACAGACAAGTACCCATCAATCCGATCAACAGCACTCTCTTCCGGCCCATCCATTCAGCATCAGCGAGATGGCCCCACCATACAGCTGTGATGAATTGCGCGGCTGTAAAGCTACCTTGGAGGATACCCGCCTGCGCGGAGATCTTCGAGTCTGGCAAGGACGGATCAAATGATTTGAGCTGATAAAACATGTATGCCTGCAGAGAGGTCTGCGTCAACGGCTCTGATAGTCGTGCTAAGGTCAAGATTACCAATTGGCCCTTCTTCGGTAACGAGCTCCAAGTCACCGGTTTCTCCTGGTCCCCATCAGCCGGAGCAAGCACGCCGTGATCATGATCGCGATCATCTTCATCCATCGAGGGAAATCGTCGGTGATCGGTTATCAGCGGTGCGGACTCCAGTCTCCTCGACTGAGAGTTGCTTCGGAGAATTACAGTATCGTCGCTCTCGAGATCGGTGTCGCTTTCTGTACTTGACAAGTCTGCATGATAACCGATCAAGTTAGAAACGTCCTGGGAGGCAAGACGGACATTTTCTCGGTCCTCGTGGTGGCCATGGTTCTGAGTTTGCGGAGAGGTCCCCATCAACTGATCACGGGGAGCTGTCCCACGAGCGCGGCTTGGGTATATACCGATCGGGGTTTATGACACTACCGTTGTGTGTGATCCTACCTTGGCACTTTATATCCCGTACTCTGTATAGCAGTATGTGACTCTCGTACCTAGAGAGAAGGAAAGTCGGGGCGAAAATGGGCTATGACACCATTTTCACCCCACATTTGCGTGGGGTCGATGGAGATGTTGCCGAGTTAACCGTGAGGCCAAAATCTGGAAATGGACTTTGGATATCCGGGTAGTAGTTATATAGCACGGCAGTCTATATCGCCAGTGCGCCACTTCAGATTCCGCCTGCAGATAGTGTGTAGTATGTGTATTTTAGTCATGAATTAAACCTATACATAGTTGAAAATGTAATCCTTGAACTTGCACCCAGGCCATGTAGTCCGCCAAATCAGGTATTGTAGATATTGTATGTTAAAATCCCAAAATCGTAAAAAGGTGTGCAAGTCGGTGACTTCCTTCCAGGGAAGCTTCCAAGTTAGCATCTTCAAAACAGACCCCAGTGGGTAGTAATGCAACCCGACAGACCAAGTCATCGAACCCATCATTCGGGATGCGGTCACGAACGGACTCCAGAAACCTAAGGAGGCGATCGTGGACCGTCTTGTCGCTGTTCGGGCGATTGGCAAGCCTCCATGACAGCATGTATAACTTGTAGTTAATTGTGTTGCAGTCCCCGATGGAACCGTCGACAAAGTAGGTAAGTGGCCACACTCTCGCACTTTGGCAGCCTGGTACGTGCTCAAACATGTCATGTCCCGCGCTTCGAATGTTGTCGACATCGATTAGAAGTCGGCCTAGCTTTTCGATCGTCCTTTGGCGATCCTCGGGTGATGGGTTGTCCAGATTAGCCTGCGAAGTACTTCTTCAACGCAGGCGTACAAGAGGCAGCTACAAAGAAAGCCATCAAGCGTATTATTCGGACACCCGACTCCTGATTGAATCCAGCAGCTTGAGAGGGCGATTGTGGACTGTTGTGTCACTATTCAGGCGATTTAGGAGTTTCCACGACAACATGTTCAGCTTGTAGCTGATCCCGTGGCAGTCCCGGACGAAGCCATCGGCGAAGTAAGAGACCGCTTAAAAAGCAGGCCATCGAGCCTATGTTGTGGCGTCGATTGGTCGCGTCAGGGTGTCTTCATGAAATAAATCCGGGAGTCGTTGATTTCGAGAGGCACTTTCCCCTTGCCTTCTTCTATTGGCAGTTGATGAATGTTTCACGGCATCAACAGCATGGCGCATCACACGATTCCCTCATATAAGATAGCGCTAGGGATATCTTTTTGATTCTTGGCGGAACGCACTTCTGTTCGCCTCCTGTGTCTGTTCAGGCTGTCCAGACGTGTAAATGTACCCTCACAGTATGGACACTCGATGTCGGGCTTTACAAAGTCTGTAGAGCGTGATTCTGGGTGCGGAACCGCTCCCCAGAAACTCCACATACAGACTTTAAGTCCTTGACCCATTCCGGATGGGATTACGGTGGTAATCGATGCCACACATCTAGCACTTGATTAACATGTGGAGATGACATATCGTGGTATATACTAACCATTTGTTGGGCCTCCGACACCCATTCATGAGCCACCAGTCGTGAAGTTGTAGATGCCCGAAGTAACGAAAATGGATAATAAGAATAAAGTGAAGGATACCAAGTATAGATAATATCATAGTACATATGCCCAACCTACGCGATTGCCGGCATTGCCAGTTCTGTCAGAGGGCTTCTGCTTGCCCTTACTATTGTTCGGCGGGGGTGGCGGCCCACCTGAGGGAGAGGAGGTGCAGGTTTCTTCTGCCATTTTAAAATCGATTCGAACCGTTTGACTTGTGACCTGCCTGTCGTAGACTGTATAGGGCTTGGACAATGAGACAGCCACTTTGTTCTCCGTTTGGTCCTTTTATTTCGAATCCAGTTGGCTGACGCATAAAGATGGCTCGGTTGTAGACCATAGCATTCAAATATGCAGCTGTATAACCGACTTGTTCAACGATAATATTGTGAATTGCAGCCATGCTAAGAAACAGTCTCATAGTCTCTCCGCGGGCTACCGGGGCATAGTTCTTGTCGAAATCATACCCCGGACGTTGCCTGTTCCCACAAGTGACCCGTCGGGTCCTGAATTCCTGCACTTCATTGTCTTTTTGATTTTTAAGTCAAAAGCACACTTTCCGCGCAGGATAGTGGCTCCTGTTGGTTCACCCTAGTAAAGTGAAGGCGCCGGAGATTGTCGATATATAGCCCTGTTGATTCCTCCAGCTCGACACCCGGAGTGATATCCCCACGAAGCACTCCTCTCACTTGGTATGGGTTTACGCCAAAAGAACCCACGTGGCTAGTCGGCAAACACCCGGATTTTCACAGGAACCATAGCGTCCTCAAACCAGCCAAAGATCTTGTCATACATTAGGGAGTAGGTCGTTAGCCCAGTCCAGACGGAAAGGACCAGGATAACTGGACAACCGAGGCCCTTGCTTGGGGTGAACAGACTGGTGTTCGTTGGGGTATGTTTCTTCGGGATGTGCCCCGGAGTTGATTGATGTAGGCCTTGATTAGATTCTCCTGGGTTGGACGAGATAGGCGGCAGGTTCCGAATGGGACTTCTCGGCCACGAGGCTTAATAGATACGTTGTATGTCTAGCTCGAGGGCACCATGAGTCATTCGCGCCATGGATAAAGACAAAGACCCTCGGCAATTTCCAGCCAATAGTGTGGTATGAGGCAGTGTGCTCCTTGCCGTCCAGTTTGTGACGGCTCATTCCGCCCAGGTACGGAAGGCCATCAATCTCGATATTCGATTTGTCTATACAAGAAGGTGAGTACGTACTCTACACCCATGAGCATGGGCCCAGGCCAACGCGGGCCTGGAAATCACATACCCCTTCTTCCATTTGCAGTTGATGAATGTTTCGGGCATCAGCATGGCGCATCGCATGATTCTCCCATATAAGATAGCGCCGGAGTGGAGCCCCAGAGAAAAGAAGAGATGTGAAGGGTGGGGGAACTGGGGTTGGTGACGATGTTTGACAAGAATGGAAGGCTAGAATTTTAGCCTCAGCCAGGAGGCTCAACATGTGAGTTGTGTGCCTGGCGCATCAGGACCCATTCGCTCCGTGGATGAAAGCGAAGAATGTAGGCAACTGCCTGGGAGACAGATGCATAGGTGGTTGATGATGAAAGCCGCAGCTTCAGCCTGTCTTCGTCCTCATCAACTGAAAACTATTTCAGGGTCATGACCTTTGAGATAGCGACTGAGGGAACATCAACTTACTAGCCGTCGGGCCCTCTCTTCTGAGTTATTCAATAGGTACGTATCAGCGTTGAGGGTGTCAATGATAGAAGTGAGTAAGTTAACAGGATCATAAATGGTCGAGTATTCCATAGTCCCAGTTACTCCATGGAGAAGCTGGACTTGACGACACTCCAATGTCTCCAATTCAAGGGTTCAATGTCCTTCAAATACAGGATAAACAAAGTACATAGATGTTCATTAGAAAGATTAGTTGATTTGAAATCCAAAATTCAAAATATTTGCAGAAATGGGATACGTTAAAATAGTCCAAGTCCCGGAGCCCTGGAGCCCTCTCGCCCGTCAAAACAAAGCTGGCGGGGCCGATAAGATCCCCTTCCCCCCCGCGCTTCAACTTGAAACATCAAGCATCTCTCTTCTCCCTTTCAACACAATTATATTTTCTACAACCATGGACCGATCAAACAAACCTTCAGCAATTGGAGTGGGAGCTTCCCTTCCCCAGCCCACCCTCTCCATCAAGGACAACATCGTCGAAGCTTCGTTGCCCACCGGCCAGTCAGTGACCGTGCACCTGTATGGCGCTACTGTGACTTCGTGGAAGACAGGCGGCCAGGAGCAGCTGTTCGTCAGTGAGAAGGCTCATCTGGATGGCTCCAAGCCTATCCGTGGTGGCATTCCGGTGGTGTTCCCGGTATGTGAACTCTACGATCTCTCTGCTTGAGCTCCAGCTAATCGCCCTGCTAATTTTCTAGGTCTTCGGTCCCCCGCCCCAGAACCACGCTACCTCATCCCTACCACAACATGGCTTCGCTCGCAACTCCAACTGGGAGTTCTTGGGCAAGTCCTCTTCGGAAGCGCCCGGAAGGGATAGCGACCAAACCGATCTTACCGTGAAGTTGGATTTCGGGCTGTCGCACTCTATGCTGACCGATGAGTTCCGCGCCGCTTGGCCATATGAGTTCGGCCTGGTGTACAGTGTTACGCTCACCACGGACTCGCTGGAGACGTCACTGCAGGTTCGCAATGAGGGCCAGCAGAACTTTGAGTTCCAGGTGCTGATGCACACGTATCTGAACATTGCGGTATGATAAAGCATAGCATACCAGGGTTATTTCCCCCCAAATTCCCCGCTAACTTGGAATCTGACGAATAGGATATCTCCGACATCCGTGTTAAGGGTCTCGAATCCAAGACCTACCTCGATAAGACCCTCCAAGGAACTTCTCACACTGAATCGAGCCCCGCATTGGCGATCACCCAAGAAACCGATCGCGTCTACCAACAACTTGACCCTGCCGTTCCAATTGTCGTTGCCTCTGCGAAGGATGACCAATCTCTGTTCTCGATCACTCGGGAAGCTTTGACTGATGTTGTGGTCTGGAACCCTTGGATTGAGAAGGCCAGGGGCATGGCCGATTTCGGCCCAGACGAGGCTTACAAAAACATGATCTGTGTGGAGGCTGGCTCAGTGTCTGCTTGGCAAACGCTTGAAGCCGGAGAGGCCTGGGAAGGTGGACAGAGCATCAAGTCGCGACTATGAAGATGGGAGGATATCTTGCCTCCTAGTAGTGATCTCTATGCATGATAGTTATGACCTAAAGACACGCATTGTCAATTCCAACTTGTAGAGCTGCTAATCGTAGGGCTACATTTGATCCCTAGCGTCGTCTTGTCTGACCACAGCGCTTTAGATACAAATTGTTGTTATATTCATTAAAAGATACAGATACACATGCTTTGACAAGGTTAAATGTCATCAACAAGCAATAATAGCTCCAATTCGCGCCCATCTTCATACATATATGTGGTTTTCGGGATCTGGTTGTCGTTCATCATGAAACATTCCCATGCTCAATACAACCAGGCGAAACACCCACAGAATCAATGAAAGATTGACGACCCTCCTTGCCCACTTGGAAAACAGCCAACCGCTCAGCAGCCTCAAAGCTATACTGCGGGCCATGATACTGGCGTTTGGCACGGAAAAACCACCAGAAGGCAGTGAGGACCATCAAGCCGACAACAATCACACTGGTATAGTTCATATTTTGAACCGTGGCCGGCAGCACGAGGGGGAAACAGAAGAAAATAACAGTAACCAAAATATACATCAAAGAAACAATATTAACCGCCATCCCAAGTTTCTGTCCCATATAAAACGGCCCGGGGACCATGTTTCCACGACCAGACAAGACATGCGGAAAGATGGCTCCAAAGTAGGACAGCGAGCTCAGTACAATAAATGACGAGATCAGCGCTTGGAATGCCGTCGTGCTGCCGATATATATGCACCCCAGGCAAGTGACGAGCGCGCTCATGGCAACTGTGGCACGCACAGGCGAGTTCAGTGTCGGGTGCACTTGCGCGAAATAGTTCGCAAAGGGTGTTGCGTTGTCGCGTGCTAAACTCCACCACATTCGACCGCCTGTTGTGAATGTCCCGATTAGAGTTGGGAAGGTTGCAAGAAACAGTACCGCGATAAGACCAATAGCGCCTCCGTTAGACCCTGTCGCTTGTCGGTAGATCTCAGCGGTTGGGAAAAAGCCGATGTTATTTGCAAAGACCGCGTCTAGATCTTGGATAGAGTAGAAGAGAGCGATGAGATACGCAAAGGATGTGACGAAGGCTGTGAGCATCTGCAACATTATGCCTTGCGGGACCTTGATGTCGGGTTTAGGGACTAGAATGTGCGTTAGTTGGTGGTTTCCTTTCCTTTTCTCCTGTTTCCGACATACCCTCTTCTGATAGATGGCTAATACAGTCCGGAACTCCAACTGCAAATGCAGCATTTAACAGACCAGTCATGAAACAAACTCCGTCTGACCATCCGCCCGTGTTGTTGTGGTACTCAGTCCACACCTGGGCGTTGCTGGCATGCTTTTTCGGCATCACCGTGAGAACCACCACAGTTGTAATTAGACCACACATCGATAGAGTAAGGGAAATGCGGTTGATGAGAGGAATAAACCGATTTCCCAAACATACGATGGCACAGCATGTCCAATTGACAATCTGGAATACAATGAATACTTGCCAGGAATGCCACTTCACAGTGGGATATCTGAGCAAGTACATGGCCACAGCCTCATTTCCTAACATAGAGCTCATTGATGACGCCGACAACAACCACGCGCAAGCATTCAGATACCCGGTAAAGAACCCCGCTGTGCGGCCTCGATTCTGGCTCAATACTGATGACCAGTAGTATACTCCACCGGCAGAAGGCATGGAGGAGGCGAGTTCGGCCAGCGAAGCTGAGATAGCCGTGTAAAAGACGCTGACTAGAATCAGTCCGTACAGAACAGCCATCGGACCGCCATTCTGGAGGGCAGCGACGATTGTGCCCCCTGTTGAAGCCCAAGAACTTGGTCCCGTTAGTTCATGGATGTTTCATCGGTGCAATTTCCGATGTACAAGGGCCTTACTTTGCAATAACAATCCCCAAGCTGGTCAGACTCCACAGTCCAAAGTTCCGCGACAGCTCTTGTTTGTGCCCAAGTGCAGATTCTAGCCGTACTTCGTCCATTGCGGCATGGTCTTTCGGGGACTTTTCAGTGTCCCCGGAGGGTTGCTTTGAGAACACCACCATTTTGCCGTGCGTCATGAGGTGTTAGAGCGAATATCAACAAGGGGATTGAGGCATGGCAACGACAAGATGAGGAAAGATAAAGGGAGGTACATCCCCACTAGGTTTGGCAGAGCATATAGGGCGCACAGGAACAATCGGGCGTGTCGCAACAGGAATGTAAGATGTGAGGGCCAATGCCCTCATGGCTGCCACATGTATTACGGAAGGTCCGAGCATTCATGCGAGGATGATTAGTCTCCCGTTTTCTCCGAAGGGATGCACATCTTTTCTTTTAACCTGGACGAAATATGGAGCGAGGGGCGTTATTGGCAAAATTGTATCACTATTTTGTCAGGAAAGGCCTAATGCTATGTGCATCTACGGGGTACACTATCTAAATTCAATACAATTTTGCTTATGATTGGGCCGGTACAAATTGTTTCTCCCGTGACCTTCCCAAGTCGGAACTGAGTTGATACATCGCAGGCTAAGTAAGGGGTTCGTGGAATACGGCATCTGGGCGTCGATCCGATGGGGCCTAGCCACATACATCCTAGCTTGGGGCGAATTTCAATCAAGGGCCAGGGTAACCCTTGCAATATTGTGGCGAGGTCATGGTTTTGAGATTGCGCAAAATTCGGTTGTTGGCCTGTTGAATATATTCTACTCCGTACATTCCAGCGTTCTCAGGGGTCTGCTGCGCAACATTCAATTGATCTGCGCCACGCATACAATCGCGATACCCTTGACGACCACATGGCCTCGGCTGGTCGATCATTTGCATTATAAATATAGGAATACGGTAAGTACAGAGTACTCCGTACACGCTGCTCCGTTAGTGTCTTGTTTGAACAATACAAATCCTCGGTTCTTCTTTTCTCGGGGAATAAGTCCCAATGTAACGGCGTGAGTGAGATGGTATGCAAACCACCCTTCTATCTGCATCCATCTGAGTTAGCCTCCAAATCATGGACATTGTCTATTTGAGTAGCTTCTTTACCCTCTTGCAAAAACGACAATAAGCATCGATGCCACCGACAGCCTCTAGGGATAGACCCTGGGGTCATCGTCCCACCAACCACAGCCCTTTCCAGTAGTTTCACGTGGTTGGTCAATACATAACTGAACACAACCAGCTTCGACTTCGTCAAAATGTGAACACAGCGGCGTTGCAACAGAAAAGCGCTCACTTCTGTTGAGGCGGTTAAACTGCTTCGAGCTGTCATAGGTTTCTAGGGACTGCTGCTCAATGAATGGTCTCAGTGGAGAAGGAATGCATGCGCATTAACTCCCAGTGATAGCGGGCGGAGAGAGAGAGAAAGAGATAGAAGGGAGGAGGGAACTAGATGGCTACGTAGGCCCTAACACCATGGGGGCTCCGCAGACGAGGTCTAGTGTCCTTGAATTAGAGTGAAGTGAATTGACCATTTTCTTAGACACTATCTCAACTCCGGCAATGCCGCCGCAATCTTTCCGAGGACACTCCTTCCCGATGGAACGGATAAGCAACTCAGTCATTTCGTTGCGAGCTCGAATGTCGAATGTATATGGAACGGGCTCGCTGACTATACCGGGCTGGAATTCTGGCCATCTTTTGGGGACCTTGTTGTCTTATACAACTCTACCGATATTGAATACGGCAAGTGATTGCGACATGGTGAGGAAGATGGTCGCATCGGCCAAAATGTTGCCAGGACATTTACGGCGTCCAAATCCAAATACAAAAAGGTGAGGGTCAGGTTCGGGGTTGTGATCGCCTATAGAGAGAAAGCGTTCTGGATGGAACCTCATAAGGTCGCAATATCGGTTGGGATCGTGCATGAACCCCCTACAAATAAGTCACAGTTAGAGACCGACAGTAAGCAAAACAATCAACAGCGTATGCAAACGTTCAGGAGTTATGATACTTACCAGATATTTGCAATAATTAAGGCCCCTTTCGGAATGTAGTAGCCATGACACATATCAGCCTCAGAAGACATATGCCGAAACCCCATGGGTGCGACGGGGTGCCAACGGAGGACTTCTTTTACCACTGCATCGACATAGGGGGGACGCTGGCGATCTTCAAATTGAGGTAGCCGGTTGGATCCTATCACGCGGTTGATTTCCTCTTGTGCTTTTTGTTGGACGTCAGGATACATGCCCATTGCAAGGAAGAACGTAGCAATCGATGAGACGGTCCATTGAAACAGTCAGATAACAATCTTTATAGAACCCTTTTATCTTCTTTGTAATAGAGACTTACGGTGTCCGCCCCGCCAGCGTAGAGAGAGGCCGATGACCATTTGGCTACCCTTTCATCTTCCGAATTTGCTCAATTCCACTTTCCAAGACTGCGGAAAGCAAAGAGCTTTCATGCCCAGTTGGCCCATATTTCGCTTGACGAAGGAGAATGGAACGGCTGCCACACTAAAAAGCGTTTCCCGGAAGTATCTGGCAGTCTTCCTGAACTCGGCTCCTGGGACCCAAGATGGCAAGTATTGCACTTTCCAGGTAAGCAACAAGGTGATTAACTACTAGCGGAGAAATGTATCACTCTTACAGACTGGAATAAAATCCACCAACCATACCCCAGTTGTCGCTGCAATGGAAAACTGCTCTAACGCCAGATGAGCCAGATCAACCAGGGGATCCGGCTTATGGGGCTCAATAATGTAGCCGTAGGCATTTTCAATATAATCGCTCCAGATTGTCTGGTTGGCTTCCATTCAGATCTTCTGATGTGCATTCGGATAGTATTCAACTTATTTCTGAATATGATGGAGTAGATCACTAGGCTTGTGAAATACACGAAGTAGGAAACGGCCGGTCTCGACTTTTGGCAGATGGCTGAACCGGCTAACAGCTGGCACTGTACCAATATGTTTGTGGAGAAGCTTACGATATGATCGGAAGCGATCCGAGTAGGGCAGCGCAATTAGAGCGTTTACCCAACCGATCTTATGAGAGCAGCTTCAGTATGCCTTCAGTGGCAGTTTATTGACCGATTCAGACGGTTACATTTCTCCAGCAAAGGTCATATTCGGCCGAGAAGAATGGACAGCCGAGCGCTTTTCCAACAACTCCAAGGCCATCTCCACGTCGTTGAGCACGATTATCGTGCGCCCGAACACCGTAAGCGAACTAATATGCCCTGCGCAAAAGAGGCGTCAGTCAACAATAATCAGTCTCGTCACACGAGTATCAACAGGTTTCACAAACCATAGAGATCTTTGTGTTTCAGCCAATGCTGCCAATCCTGCACGCCGGACGGTGGTAAATCGCCCAAGTTCCCAACAACTGGCTTCGGTCGAGGCCCTGGGGGGAGGCTTGCCCGCCGGCTGCCATGGCGCACATATAGAGTGGCCGAGTATGACAACACTACAGTAACGACTGTAGGAAATGATTTGAAAAAACATGTTGCAGAAAGTGAACTTCCAAGTGAGAGGATCCGAAGTAATTTAATAATAAACAGTACTTCCAAGGTTGCAGTTTGACAGATCTGATTCTGCCTGTGGGTATAGAAGCTAATGGCCGGACTTACAACCGAGAAATTTCATCAAGTCAGCAAGGAAATACACCCAGTACGTACTTATAGCCACATCACACTGATAAAATCGTGGTAACTCTGAATACGGTGAGCAAAGAAAGAGTTATACATTCCAGGTTAGGTGTATTGTTACACCACATAATCAGTTTCCTTACAGGCCACTCGCGCATTCTTATCAGCATCTCCCTCGCCTCTCTAGTATCGCTAAGCTGATATGTACATATAGCCAGACTGATCCCCAATCACTCCGGTTGGGTATGCTCAACTTCTGATTTGCTACGTAATGCGAGGGATTGCGAGAAAGACTGCAAACATTTGTGAACAATGTAGCCCGAAGTCTGGCAGCGGGATCCTTTTAGCGTTCCAACATAAATGCTTCATGTCCTGCCTTGTGCTTGAGCGTTCGTTCTCACTCTCGTATGGAACTAATATTTGACGTGGACTTCCGTGTGTATGATAAAGCCCGGTCGAAAAGGGGAAACCCGCACTACTAATCTACCACCTTATTGATCTTTTACTATCTACCTGTACGATACAAGTATACTATGGCGTCTCCCTGGAGCTGTGGTGATTGCTCAAGAAAGGAAACCGTGCTAGCGGTCAGATCCTGCGTGATCAATTTGGAGAGGCTTGGCATCTCACTGAAGGTATATAGGTTTCAGGACCAGACTCTCACACCTAACGCTGACCTCGGATAGCTGAATATTCCCTATCATGAGTTGGTCCGGGACACAGGTTACGAAGTTCCAGCAGCACAAGATCCCGGGACGGAGCTTGTTTTAGCAACCGAATTAGACACTCATCGCCAGTTCACGCTGTCCTCTATACCAATTCCAGAGGATGCAGAGAAGAAAGCAAAATCAGAGCTCAAAGGAATATGCCTCTTCTTCCCATAAGTCCGTTCAGTCAGAATACGTATTTGCATGGCTGCATGGGTGGGCACGCTATGTGACGTCGACGACTTGATAGAGGCTATGTCTCCCAGTGATGCTGCGTCGGCCATATCTGGGTCACTTGCAATTCTCCAAGATGAAGTCGGTAATAGCATGGGTGAGTCATGCTTCAGACAATGAGGCTCTCGTCCAACGTAACGCTAACGGTTGATAATCAGAAGCGAGTGGTATTTCGAGCATAAAGAAGGTCATAAACGCTATGCAGATGTTCCGAGACCATTGCAGAAGGTACCTGAGTAAACCTGAAGCTAAGGATTTCTTTGATGAGGTTTGTACCGCTTTTGAGGGCTTCTCGTTCGAGCTGGAGCTCCGTCAGAAGGCCTTGGCCTCTAGCCTTGAGACATACATCGATATCCGCACCCGGACGATTGGTGTGGCTCCATTCTTTAACCTGATAAAAAGTGAATACTCGCCGGGATATCATGTGGACGATTCGCTGGAAATGCAACGGGACGTCTACACTGTGGTTGGACTGCAGAATGACTTAATTGGATTGGAAAAGGATATTGAAACCGGGGGAGCCCCGTTATATACGCCATGCAAAGCACCCGACAGAAAGAGGGCCAAGATGTTGAGATAGGTCTCCCAGGTGCGGTTTCTTTAGTGTGCGAACTGCATAATACCGCGATCAAGCGGGTCCTGAAGAGACACAACCATCTTATAAGAACTACTGAATGCCCTCCCTCGTCGGGAACGGTCATTGCAAACGCACTGCTCCTCTTTACGGCAACGCATTTGGAATGGTGTCTCTCAACCAAACGGTATCGGGCGCGGCTGATCCTCGAAAGGGATAGTGGAAATTAGAGGCGGTCCAATCTTATGGTCCCTTCACTTGGCATTGCTATCTTGTACCAGACTAAGAGCGTCGTAAAGAAAAGTTTGTTTGCTATAATCTCTCTAGCCCTGTAGACAGGTTTACGCTATTTTCACCGTGAAAGTAGGCCAAGCTCTCTAAGTCGTCGTGGAAACATAATACGCCAAGTGACAGTGAATTGCCTCGTGTCTCCGCCAAGCAGGGCTAAGTTACCTTGTAGTCAAAAGGCAGTCACCGTTTCGCTTTTATGGTTCTACCCTGCTGGTAATTGGCAGAGCGAGTAAGAGTCGTGGGGACGGGTCTTTGCTCCAGGAATAGCTATATCCGAGCAGGAGTTTAACCCTACAGAGCATAGGGTAGTCACATTCATCTAACGGGGAGCAGTTGAGTAGAGTTGAGGAGGAATCTCTCATATCTTTGTAATCACCAGCGGCGTTTCGGCTTCCGAAATACCATGATATAGTGAAGACTATTCATGAATAAGGTTCTCTAGGGATGAAACGCAGAAAGTTGAACGTTCATATCAGGCATGATCTTCGGTCCACCATTGGCCTACCATGTCAATTATTACTCACCCTTTCTTTAGCTCGCATATCGCGCAAGTCTATTCTTATGGAGGATCGCTCTGGTGGGATCACCATGCAGATCAACGCCCCAAACTCCCCAATAAGATCAGCCGCACGTCTCCAATGTACCCACTATGGAATATGATCTATCAATGAGTTCGTTTGTGCTCGAGGCATGGAGGTCACAAAGCTATCGGCAACGTGCATAGGGGGAAGTTTACGGCCCAAAATAACCTTCGAAGAATCCCAATTGAATGGCGATCCAGAATGATTAAAATTGGTTACACCAAACTCGCTTAATGCATCCTATTGGAGATATCGCGCACAGCCTGCGTCGCTTTGCACAACATTGGGCATTTATTGGAAAACTCAGTATCACAAGGTGATCTTTATCAGCCTCTTGGCCTGACCAGCGTAAGGAAAGACTCCAAGATACAGAGGAGGAACGCGAAGCATGTATCTTCTCCTGTCTGGATTCTGTGCCCCGTGCGTGCTTTGTACATTCCAAACCCGACTGTCACCGACCGGATTGGCGCTTTGAGGGAATCCCTTGCGTCTGCGCCCCATTCTTCCTTGCTTGTCAGCCTGTACTGACATCTCACGGAGGAAGACGCATGACGCGACAGCCCTGTCTCGGTTGGTAGCTTTAAATCCATCCCCGGCACCTTAGTTTATCCACTTTCACCGACTGATGAAATGCTCGCTTTCCTCGGCGCAGTATCCTGTTCTGAATACCTCATTTATAGATTTACCCACTATCAGTGAACAAGCTATGACAGCAGTTCACACTTGTCACTGATGCTCCTCATCAGCACCATTCGATAAATCGCTGTTTCCCATACATAGAGACTCGTTCTATAGCGCCCTGGCAACTTGAGGTCCGGTTTAGGCTGAGGGTTTCTCTATATTCAAGATGGGGAACGTGTCGCCCACTCCAAACCAGCTCTTTTCAGAAGCTATAGTCTTCTGGTCTATAGGGCTTATTATTTATGTCGGGAGAATGTAAGTTTGAGATGCAAGTCCGGAATTGGGCCAGATTGTTAACTGCAGCAAAGCGTGGCTCGTATAATTGCCAATGGATCAATCAAACGGTTGTTTGGTAAGACTTATAGGCTCTTCTTTTCTTTTTGATTTTGCTAATGAGTAACTCTCTAGTGGACGACTATGTGATGACAGCAACCTTCGTAAGTGCTATCATCGGGAAATCATGATCATCACCTCTTTCGACTAACCCGACGGCTCCTCGAAGGCAATTTATACCACAATGTTGGTACTGATTCAAATATCGGCCCGCTATGCGACGAACCTCATGGATCCTAAGGACTACGACCAAGTGCTAGCAGACCCAAAGCAAGTCAGCGATCGGATCTATGGAAGCAAAATTGTCATTGGACTGGAGCAATGCATGTTGGTCTCAACCTGGGGTGTCAAGGCATGCATGTTGATGCTCTATTGGCGAATCACGCAAAACCTGAAATCGAACTTTTACATCAAGATCCTGTCAGTTTACGTTGCCATCGGATTTGTCGTCATAATGGTCACCTATTATACGGTTTACTGCCGGCCATTCTCACAATACTGGGCCATGCCCGTTGATAACATGCAGTGTGCGACATACCAGTACTACTCGATAACCCAAGCCGTCTTCAACATTTCTTCCGATGCCGTCATGTTCGCCATCCCAATTCCACTGCTCATCAAAGCTCAACTCAAACGGCGCAGAAAGGTCGTCCTCATTGGTGTCATGAGTCTGGGATTGTTCACCATCATTGCCGCTATCCTAAACAAATACTTCAATTTTGCCTCCCCACTTACAACCACCTACCAAATCTGGTACATCCGTGAAGCCAGTACAGCAATCTACGTTGCCAACCTCATGTGCTGGTGGCCTCTACTGCGCAAGTTGTTTGGCGTCAAGGCATTCCAGTACAACAGCAACCGCGCTCAGCGACCTGGAGACCCCGACAACCAAAACAATGATAGTAGTGGCTCCTACTCCAACAAGTCACAACCTCGTCCTTCATTCGCATTTCCTCGATCATGGAAGCCACATTGTCGTCGAGGCAATAAAACCCCAACGACTGACAAGTACAGCGACGCCAAGCGCTCGAGTACTGAACCCATCAACAGGTCCAATAACGAGTTCGTCAACGAGATGCAACGTGTCGAAGCTGTTCCCCTTGAGAACTGGACCACAAAAGCACATCTCCAAAGGGAAAATTCGACAACCAAAGGCTCACTCAACTCGCTTGAGAAACAATCTGACGGTCAATTGTACCAGAAGAAGCACGTACGCTCGCCTTATTGATGTCATAAGTCCGGTGGAAGTTGTTGTCTATTGTACATTTTAAGACCTAACACTTTAGTGACTTATACATGTATTTGAATCAAACTACTTTTTCCTAGTCATAGTCCACACGAAGTGGAAATAGACAGTTACCCCGGATCTACAGCTTAAGATCCCTTTAAACATAATCGGGTATATGTTGTGCCGGCTAGCGGGGCGTGAGGAACGACTCCCATTGAACCGCCCATCTCGCCGCCTGCCGCTCCCCGTCAACCTCTTGCCTGCTACGGTGTGGTTCTTACCAGTCCGGGGATAGCGCGCCTCGCACTGCTGCTAGGCCGCTCTACCATCCCTTGACTGAACTATATAACCCCAACCGCACCCCTCCAAGGACGACGCACATCCTCTTCTTCTTTCCTCCCTTTGTCCTTCCCACCGGTGCACTGCCCCCTTCAATGGATGCCGCTTTATCCGACAGTTGCCCTCTTTCGGTAAGGCGCTCCTTCCCGTTCATTATCCCCCATGAACTACGGAGTCGCCGATGTGTTGTCTGACTCAGTTTTGACGACTTGCAGCTGCTTTGTTTGTCGACCAATAACTCTGGTGATGAAGGTTCCTTGACAATCATGGAAGTCTGGACTCGCGAAAGCAATTGATACCTGATTTTCGATATTGACTGTGTTTTCGGTCTCTCCCAGCCTTTACTCTGCCGATTTCTGTTTGCTCTTCCGGCCTGGTAACTTGAAACAGTGATGGCGGCCTTGTCGCCACCCGGGTGCCGGAGATGGTACCTATTCTCCACCTGCAAAGCCAGCCTGCTCACTAGCTGGCACTATTCGCACTATTCTTGTCTAACCAATTCATGATCATTTAGGTGTGGTCGATATCTGCATTCTCACGATGCTCACCATCTAATAGCGAAAATACCGCACCCCTCTTCTTGTGACCTAGACCAGGCCCACTAGGATGCATTGGGTCATCCGTACATTGGAGGCGCAGCCCTTCGCGAGCGATTGTAACCGTTGGATGTGAAAAGTTCTGGGCATTCTAGCGTGAATGGGTACTACTTTTCCCGGGAGAACAGACGCGTTAGCAGCTGAACTTCATTCTTGGCCTGCGTAGATATGGGAAAGAAAACAGACAAGGTCTGGAGGAATAGGGATCGTTTAGGTTGATGGTATAAGAGATGCCACTGACCCCAGTATTGGAGTTATTACGTTCACCGCTCCAATGCCACACAATCCCCCTTCCCTTCACTGCGTCATTCCCTAGAGATATTCCAATCTATATTCCATGTCAATTCCTTTAAGCCCTGGATTCCCCCTCTAGCCAAATCACATCAGTCACAGAATGTCCAAAAGACCTTGAAACCTCTTAGATACCCAAAACCTGTCTCTGCCTCCAGCAGCCCTTCTGCTTCCAAACCACATAAAGTTCCCGTACACCGTGTTTGCTCCCTATATATAATTCTGAACACCACCCCCTGTCGGCGCGGCTGCCAGCGGAAGTTTGTGTACCTGCAAATTCCTAGTCACGTACTCTAAAGAGCCCTCGACCAACAAGTGGCAGATCCTCCCCAGTACCCAGCTTGTTGCATACCGCCTGCCGCACAACGGCTTCCGTTAAGGAAGGTGAAACCTACCCAACCAGTCTGGGTCTACCAGGCGATTTCAGACACCCTATCACTGATGCTCCTATTAGAGTATCCTCGCTTGAAGAGAGCGTTGCAATAGATGATCTCAACTCCAAGTGTATCTAGCCTGGAGGTGGCCTAGAGCAGTTCTTTCGGCTTCCAGGTATAAGCAGCGCCATACCTATTGATCTAGAAATTCTTACAGATAGAGAGCCTTATAGTGTGAGCGAGTCACACCATGCCGTCCAGCAATATAGTGGTCAAGGTGCCTAAGAAATAGATTACGCTTATCCTAAGCCTCCACCTAACTTTTAAGATATTACCGGCTGTTATCAGCGTTCGACCGAGGGGCATCCTGATCCGTAGGGTAATACGTCTCACATAACTAACCACCCTCGCCATAATAACCATCGACTATTATATCTTATCTCTGTCCTCATCAAATGTAAGGAAGGAGGAGTTCAAAGCTTTTAGTGAGTTCATCTGGTACTAAGTTCTCGATAACTCTGACAATTAGGCACTTGCATCCCGGCAGAGGTACTTGGCGATGGTGGCTATCTACATTTGAAGCAGAAGAACCTTGAATCTATAAGTCTGGTGACAGACAGGAGCTATCCAAGACATAGTTACAATTTGACACAGTTTACAAGTCTCAAGGCTCTTTCATGGACGGGTCTGAGGGAACACGGTGACTTTTTGGCTCTTCGTGAGTCTTTAGACTTGGCATCATATCATCTTGAGAAACTGGGGCTGAATTTTATAAAGTGGGAACAAGGGCGCTATATCAGCATGCTAGCTGACGAACGGCGAGACAATTATTTTGCCTTGGATATTCTATGGCTTTCGCGGGGTGCAGAGAAGCTAATATTTCCAGTTCTGCGACAACTATCGCTCTCTGCTTTGTCATTCACTTTTGCTGAAAGAGAAATGGCATGTGCTTTTAACTTCGTCGCGCTGAATCTTTAAGGCTTCGCTTTTGCCCTGGATGGGAGTCGTTTCTGCGCCACCCATTTCCTTGAAATCGCTAGAGATACAGTCAAACATTAAGCTTGATGACGGTGACGAAGAAAAGTCTGCAATATCCACTTTCTTAAGGGCTATTGTAGGGCTGGAGGAGCTTTTTATCTGCATCAGTTCACGCTCAGGCTCACTGCATGTTTGGCGAGCCATGTTGCGGCATAAGTCAACATTGAGAAATTTTGTTCACCTCTTGGACCCCGAAATTGGAGAACCCTATAACCCTCCCGGTCTATCTTTTATCCTTGAGGATCTCAATCAACTGAAGGATTAATCCGAGAACCCTTCAACGAACTTAACTTGGTTTTCCTTGGCATGAGCTGTGTACTGAGATATCTGGTACGAATTCCTCTTACGTCTGACTAGGTGAAATCTCGAACCGACTAGTTCAATCTCAAGAGGCCAACCATACGCCCCATAACCGCAAAGATGACCCTAAAGATCCTACATAGCAGGCAGTCCGGGTCGGATCTCAAACATTTCAGTGCTTGGGGGATTCCAAACGCTGCACGCCCAGCCAGCAACAGTGACTCCACTAATGAGGAGAGGGACGATGAATCAATGGACAGGACTTCTCCAGAGATAACCAGCACTCTTGACAGGTTTGCGCAATGCGCTTTTGGAAACAGGGGTCTTCCATCACTGCAAGTCCTTGGGTACGGGGACTTTTGTATGATGGGAAGTATGCTAAAAGCAGGGTGCTTCTCTGCAGAGATGATTTTTCAAGCAGGCACTACAGGCACCTCACAGAGTTCGACAGATTGCATTTGGATACATTACAAGAATATGTGGATGTTTTAGGAGCTTCCCTGCTGACCTTCTCCTGGAGGATTGAGTAATCCATCAGCAGTACACCGTCAAGTTGCAACCTACATGGAGGACAGTATTTTCTTGTGTAGCTGAGGTTGTTAAAATAAAGAATGTTAGTTCCTACACCTAGTTCTAAGATGTAGAACGTTCCATAACTTAGTTTCCACAGTAAACAGTATACTTCATATAACAATATACTCCGTCATATTTGCAGATCGAAGGATCACGTAATAAAATATAAAGAGCACCTCGAGCGGTAGATATTCTAGACAGATCCTGCGGCAACTGTATGTCACTCTAACATGGTAGTCCTTGCTGTCGCACTTCACGTTTCGAAAAGTCGTGGAGGTATATTTTTAGTTCCTATGCCGCCCGAATACAGGGGCAGGGTGTCAGAGCCCTAGTTAACTGCCACGGCGACTAAGTCATGAGTCTCACTGCGCTGTTAATGACGTATTGGGCGACTGAGTGCGCCTAAAACCTCCGAGCTTTTGAAGACAGCAATGGAGCAATTCCGTGGTGCCTTTATAGAATCGTGGCCCTCGGTGATAATATAAGATAGGAAATAAGGTTTTGCCTGTTCCCAGGTCCGGACAGTAGATATACGCAGATCAGTTACTTTCAGCCACTTCATTAAATTATCTATAGGTCCTTCCTAGCAATCGGTGACAAACTATTTGATAATGCGTGCAACTCTCCCCAAATTACCAAGGAAAATAACGACAAACAAAAGAGTAGTTCGTCAAAAAAGAGGTCGGCGCAAAACCACCTGGATGAAAAAAGCATGTGAATATAGCAAAATGTGCGGTGCTGATGTTTGCCTAGGCATACGTGTCAGGGAAAGCGGCCGAGTATTTATCTTCTCCGCAGATGCTTCAGGGTTCTGGAAATTTTTAGGCTCGTAACTGGTATCTCCCCCAGGAAAATTCATACTTAAAAGCTGATTTATTTAGGACTCCTATTACCTGAAACCAAGTCGGATAACAGAAAAGGAGGTCGCATTGGCCCATTATATTCATCGCCTGAACAAGTGGGCCACACCACTGCGGGACTGGGCGCCAACACATCTGATTGCTAAAATCAATTCATCGCTCCCACATTATACAAAGTCGAAACCCAGACGTCAGATGACGGAAATAATGGGCCAATGAACCCCGTTTGGCTTGGCAGACACGCTGTCTGCCAAGCCAACAGGCCGATGTCTGCGAACTTTGGCGCTAGTGCTCCATGCCCAAGCCTTGAAAATTCTTGGCTCTCGGCACACTTTGACATGCTCTTCACTCGCCTCTTTATGCTATCGGAGATGAGGGTTAAAGCTGATTCATTGTTGAATATAGAAGCCATCGATCAATATAAAGGGCGTCACCGTCAGTCCGCTCTCCGCGATTCATGGTATGTCGTGCTGCCCGAGGCGGTGTAGACAAATCAGCCTTCGTTGCGCCAATAATGGTATCAATATGAAAAGATACTGAAATTGGACTGTATAAAACCCAATCAGTGTGTTCACACTTCTTGCGGCCTAGCGGTAATTTTGGTTGACAGGGGGCTCTGACTTTAGTAAGGCACGCTTTGACTTGGTCCAGCATCACAAGGCTCTCATGAACAGACACATATCATTTGGCTTCAGTTAACGGCCGAGCATCTAAACACCCTCGAATCCGTCCTGCAACTATCTCCATAAATACAAAAAAAGCCTGCTTTTCCAGCGAAGCGCTTACGGAGGCGATGAGCGACGAACGATCTCGCAAGAGACTTTTGAAACGACTCTTTAAGAGGGATTCGGTGAATGCGGAGGAGCCTCATAAACTTGCACAACACAACACTGCCAATGTACCTGCAAGGCCAGCCGGTATGGGAAATAACCCACTATTTGGATCATTGCTGACGTACCATAGAACATGTCTCCTTCCACTCGAGCAGCGTCATTGCGTCGACTCCTACGGTCTCAGTTAACAACCAGTCAACCACAGGTCCTTCCGCTTTGATTCCTGCACCCTCTGAGAAGACATCCCAAAGAGGGACGAACTATATAGAGAGGGATGTGGGAGTGATGGGAAAAGAAACTGCTGTCGCCGCAAATCCAACCCAAAAGCAAGACACAGATACCAGAGAGGCGGAATCTACTCCTGCTTCTCTCTGGGACAAAGCATACGATTCTCTGAAACAAGAACAATCCAATTTACTGTCCAGATATGAGGACCTTTTGTCCCGAGTACTTATAAAGGGTAAGTCTGATCACAGAGAAATTGTACCTCCACAATGCTGATAATATGATATAGCTGAGGCGAACGACCTGTCAGCCCCGAACCAGGGAGAAGACTCCGGTGATGTCAGCAATCGGATTCCTCAGCATAATACAACTGCCCGCCAAGAGATACTGAAGCAGATCACTGAACTGGGCCTGAAGCACATGGAAGACAAGAAGGTCAAGGTGACAATCCTAGGACATGAGATTGGCCTGCAAGATAGTATTGGAAAGGTTGGTGAGACTGTGGATTGGGCACGAAAATACATACAGGATGCGATCAAGGATGTGCCTTATGCGTCAGCTGTGATGGCAGGCATCTCACTTATCCTTCCCCTCTTGAAGAACCCAGCCGCTATCGACACTGCTAGCCGGGAGGGGTTTACATATGTTACCTCACAAACCCGCTATTACATTGAGATGGAGTCACTCCTGTTACCCGAGGACATGAAGCCTGACTTGAAGTCTGACTTGACGGAACGTGTTCTGGACCTGTATAAATTGGTCATTGAATTCCAGGTGCAGAGTGTCATGAGGTTTTACCGCAGCCGGACCAAGAATTACTTCAGGAGTATAATCAACTACGACAGCTGGAAAGATAAACTGGAGCACCTTCAGAAGGAAGAGTCAAGTCTTGAGGAGAAGTTTGAGAAAGCTTTATCCAGCACGAGTTTACAGCAATTGAAGAAACTGGCGAGGGAAGCAGAAGGATCGCGCAAGACCCTGGATAACATTCTCAACAATATTCAGGAGCTTGTTTTCATTTCTCAAGACCAAAAGGCAATCCTTGAGAGGACTGAGAGACACTTGTCTAATGCGGAGGACCGACGGTGCCGAGAGACTCTCCAGGCCACTGACCCTAGCCTTGACAAAGAGCGAATCGAGGAAGACAAGGGTGGTCTTCTCAAAGACTCATACAGCTGGGTGCTCAGCAATGATGATTTCCAGAACTGGAGGGATGCGAGTTACAGCCAACTTCTGTGGATCAAGGGGGATCCTGGCAAGGGCAAGACAATGTTACTATGCGGGATTATTGATGAGCTGTCAAAGATGGCTACGGATAAGACGAACATTTCGTTCTTTTTCTGCCAAGCTACTAATAGTCGCATCAATAATGCCACAGCCGTCCTGCGGGGCCTGATATATATGCTTGTGCGGCAACAACCGTCACTTATCACGCATGTCCGCGACGGCTGCTTCGAGGGCGAGAATGCCTGGTTTGCTTTACTCAGAGTCTTCAACAGCATTCTCGAAGATCCACATTTACACAGAACTTACCTGATTATCGACGCACTTGACGAGTGCACTGCGGACTTGAGCCGACTTCTTCATCTTCTGGTCCAAAAGTCACCAGCTTGTTCGCACGTTAGATGGATCGTCTCTAGCCGCAACTGGCCGGGCATTGAGAAAGACCTCAATGACACGACGCAAATAAAGCTCCGTCTTGAGCTAAACGAGGACATTTTGACTGCTGCTGTTGACTCATTTATCCAGTACAAAACAAATAAGTTGGCAGAAGAGAACAATTACAGCCCCAGGCTTCGGGATGATGTCCAGCATCACTTAGTATCAAAGGCAAATGGCACCTTTCTCTGGGCCGCATTGGTTTGCAAGAATCTCGCGCGAGTCCCGGCAAGAAATGTTCGGAAGAAGTTAGAAAATTTCCCTTCTGGCCTGGATGAGCTCTATCAGCGAATGTTGAATCAAATCAGTGAATCAGACGATGCTGAATTCTGCAAGCATCTTCTTGACATTACCACGACCGTTTACCGTCCTGTTACCTTGGATGAATTGGCATCTTTTATCGACCTACCTGAAGACGTTGCAGGAGATTACGAGACTTTGAAAGAGATAATAGAGTCCTGTGGCTCTTTCCTGACGCTCCGAGAACGCAAAATCTCCTTGGTCCATCAGTCAGCCAAGGACTTTCTACTGCAAAAAGCATCTGCTAAAATATTTCTTGGCCATGCGGAAAATATACACCATTTCATTTTCTCAAGATCGTTGCAAGTCATTTCTGGGATACTGCGACGCGACATCTTCAACATTCGATCACCAGGATTCCCGATCGATCAGGTCAAAACGCCCTATCCGGATCCATTAGCAGCGGCGCAGTATTCGTGCGTATATTGGGTTGACCATCTCCTTGACTATCATGCCGGCCAGACCGAAGGATGGTCTAAAGACTTGCAAGATGGCGGTATGGTTGACGAGTTTTTGCGAACAAAATATCTTTATTGGTTTGAGGCCCTTGCTCTTCTCCGATGCCTCTCAGAAGGAGCGCTCGCGATATCGCGGCTAACAGACTTAGCTCAGGTAAGCCGTGGGACACCGCTGCTATATTCTTCACAGATCTTCCTAATAATTCTATAGAGAGTAGCAAAAGGATCCCAATTGCTAAGTCACATCCAATATGCACGCCGATTTATTCTTTATTTCAAGGGAGCGATAGAACAAAGTCCTCTACAAGTGTACACTTCTGCACCCGTGTTCAGCCCAGCCTGCAGCTTGATACGAGGCTTGTTCAAGAAAGAGGAGCCTCAATGGATTATGAACAAGCCAGCCATGGAAGATAGCTGGAGCGCTTGCTTACAGACCCTCGAGGGCCATAGCCACGGGGTCAGTTCAGTCGTCTTTTCCCACGACTCCAGGCTCCTCGCCTCCACTTCGGACGATAAGACCCTTAAACTCTGGGACGCCACCAACGGCCAGTGTCTGCAGACCCTCGAGGGCCATAGTTACCGGGTCAAGTCAGTCGTCTTCTCCCACGACTCCAGGCTCCTCGCCTCCGCCTTGCTCGATAAGACCGTTAAACTCTGGGACGCCACCAACGGCCAGTGCCTACAGACCCTCGAAGGCCATAGTCACTCGGTCTGGTTAGTCGTCTTCTCCCACGACTCTAGGCTCCTCGCCTCCGTTTCAGGTAATAACACCGTCAAGCTCTGGGATGCTACCAACGGCCAGTGCCTACAGACCCTCGAGGGCCATAGCCAAAGTGTCAGGTTAGTCGTCTTCTCCCACGACTCCAGACTCCTCGCCTCCGTCTCGAGCGATAAGACCGTCAAGCTCTGGGACGCCACCAACGGCCAGTGCCTACAGACCCTCGAGGGCCATAGTGACTGGGTTAACTATGTCGTCTTCTCCCACAACTCTAGGCTCCTCGCCTCCGCCTCGAGCGATAAGACCGTCAAGCTCTGGGACGCCACCAACGGCCAGTGTCTGCAGACCCTCGAGGGCCATAGTGACTCGGTTTACTCTATCGTCTTCTCCCACGACTCCAGTCTCCTCGCCTCCGCCTCGCGCGATGAGACCGTTAAGCTCTGGGACACCACCAACGGCCAGTGCCTACAGACCCTCGAGGGCCATAGTCACTCGGTTAGCTCTGTCGTCTTCTCCCACGACTCCAGGCTCCTCGCCTCCGCCTCGCTCGACCACACCGTCAAGATCTGGGACGCCATCAACGGCCAGTGTCTGCAGACCCTCGAGGGCCATAGTGACTGGGTTAACTGTGTCGTCTTCTCCCACGACTCCAGTCTCCTCGCCTCCGCCTCGCGCGATAAGACCGTCAAGCTCTGGGGTGCTACCAACGGCCAGTTCCTGCAGACCCTCGAGGGCCATAGTCACTCGGTTGACCCTGTCGTCTTCTCCCACGACTCCAGGCTCCTCGCCTCCGTTTTAGGTGATGACACTGTCAAGCTCTGGGATGCTACTAACGGCCAGTGCCTACAGACCCTCGAGGGCCATAGTCACTCGGTTTACTCTATCGTCTTGTCCCACGACTCTAGGCTCCTCGCCTCCGCTTCGGACGATGAGACCGTCAAGCTGTGGGATGCTACCAACGGCCAGTGCCTACAGACCTTCGAGGGCCATAGTCACTCGGTTTACTTTGTCGTCTTCTCCCACGACTCTAGGCTCCTCGCCTGCGCTTCGGACGAGACCGTCAAGCTGTGGGATACTACCAATGGCCAGTGTCTACAGACGCTCGAGGGCCATAGTGACTCGGTTAACTCTATCGTCTTCTCCCACGACTCTAGGCTCCTCGCTTCCGCTTCGGAAGATAAGACCGTCAAGCTCTGGGGTGCTACCAACGGCCAGTTCCTACAGACCCTCGAGGGCCATAGTGACTCGGTTAACTCCGTCGTCTTCTCCCACGACTCTAGGCTCCTCGCCTCCGCTTCGGACGATAAGACCGTTAAGCTCTGGGACGCCACCAACTGCCAGTGCCTGCAGACCCTCGAGGGCCATAGTGGCTGGGTTAACTGTGTCGTCTTCTCCCACGACTCCGGTCGCCTCGCCTCCGCCTCGCGCGATAAGACCGTCAAGCTCTGGGACGCCACCAACGGCCAGTGCCTACAGACCCTCGAGGGCCATAGTCACTCGGTCAGATCAGTCGTCTTCTCCCACGACTCCAGTCTACTTGCCTCCCACGACCCCAGGCTCCTTGCCTCCTCTTCGGACGATGAGACCGTCAAGGTCTGGGACCCCAACAACGGCCAGTGCCTGCAGATCATTCATGCAGGAAGAGTTGGCTCCATGAAATCATTCGACATCACTAACTCATACCTTAAAATGGACCGTGGCAATATTTGTCTATCTTTATCTTCAGGTAAAAGACAGACCAAAATTAATCCCGAATTGCCGCGATTCCAAGGATATGGTGTGAGCTCCGACGGTATATGGATTACTTGGAATTCGGATAACTTACTATGGCTACCGCCGGAGTACCGGCCCGTTACTACTGCCGTTGGGCCGTCGAATATTTCAATTGGGTGTGACTCGGGACGGGTGCTAATATTCAAGTTCGATTCTCAGAGACTTTTGCGTTTCCTTGCTGGTAACTGAATCATTTGAGATAGAGCATATACTACGGAATTTCGCCTTTCACCAATGTCTGTCTGCTAATGTCTTCGCAAAATGAGAGAATGGGGTAAATGGTGAAATTATAGCTTGGTAAATTGCCACCCGTGTTCCTATTGTAGGATTCTATAAATTTCATTCAGCGAGATTTAGTTAAATCACGGCATTGCTGATCACGGAACTGTCGTACATTCCATGTCAGATTATTCGAATTGACTTTGTGTCATAACTACATGATAGATCTTACTACACGCCTAACGTGGCTTGCTCAATGATCTACCCGGTAGAAACATCTTCCGGTATAACATCAAATACGACACCCATGGAGGTCCTGGAACCATGCAAAAGTCGCTTCTTGGGGGCTCTTAAATCTGTGCCCGACTTCTTTTTGTTTCAAAAGGCACACGTAACGATCCTAGGCCAACCCCATCTCCAGAGTATTATCTTGAGCTAGTATATAACAATACTCGCGATAACACCTACTGGCGGTAGCTCAGATGATATGTCTCTCAAACGCTACGATGTCTTCAATATACATATTCTCCTTCGGCCGCCGGGCGACTTGTAGACCTTTCGGCTCAGTCACAATGGCAATATCCTATAGAAAATCAGCAGTCATTCCTCTTTGGCTAGAGCAGAAATGTGATTTTGTGCTTACATCTTGCACTCTGATAATTGTATCCTTGCTCAGCCCTATCACCATCCCCTATTTAAGAATAAGATGGCACCATTTCTAAAATGACTTAAGCGAGTTCTTGTATCCAATACCCAGGTAGTATTGACCGTTCCTACCACGACAGAATATCGCACCGCCAGCCGAAAAATGCATATAAGAAACGGATTGTCTCATCCGAGTCTGAGATCCACTGCT
The DNA here is from genome assembly GCA_911456345.1 of Penicillium egyptiacum. Lineage (NCBI taxonomy): Eukaryota > Fungi > Ascomycota > Eurotiomycetes > Eurotiales > Aspergillaceae > Penicillium > Penicillium egyptiacum. The sequence continues at coordinate 1,152,394 of CAJVRC010000839.1, forward strand.
AGTGCTACACCCGGTCAACGCCGAGATATCGACAATACCTGCCAGAAAGCCACTAATTAGCTTTTAAGAAAGCTAGGGAGTTAGGACGGTTACCTATTCTAGTACATATGGGTCTTATCTAGCTTTTCCTAGGTGCTGTCACTATAACACTTCTGTCGAAGCTGAAAGACATCCAGGCCGTTTGCTTCGGCTAAGTAGTATTCTGGAGGAAGCTGACCCTCGTCGTTAAAGGTATCATCACCTTTACCCTCCTTATCGTCCAAGGTCTCACTATCGAGTTCCGGGTCGCTATAGATTCACTTTTAAATCCGTTGTCCGAAAAAAATCTCGCTCACGTTGGACCTGCTCTCACTCTCGTCCTCATTATGCTTTACAGGTTGAGAATGAGGCGCCATGGTTTAGATAGTCCACGAAAATCTGGAAGCGATAGAAAATTAGAGTAACAAAGAGGCTGCGAACTAAATAGTCCCTTTATAGACGAGGTAGAATAGGTAAAAAGAGCTGGGATCAAAGATTGCAAAAGGATGGGTTGGAGCTAGAAAAACAAAACCAAATGATCCTGGAAAAAGCCATTTTTAGCTCTCCCCTCCCTCAAGAGTTTGCGATCGAGTAAGATAAAAGCCTGGCAGCGGCAGCATCACAAGTCGGGGTCAGGAACCAGGCATACTGAGACCGCTGACAGCAAACCAGGGTAGTTCGTGGAGTTAAAAGAAGACGGCCGTGGGGTCTGCTGTGCATGGTGTCAAGATGGTCGCTGGTTAACACGCCTCACAAAAAGGCATCAAGTGCTGCCGTTTTAGGCCACCTGCTAACCGCCACAAAATTAAATAGAGTTATTATGTTATTAATGACTTTGCTTCTGCCTATAAGTATTATTAGGCTATTTCTCTTATATCGCTTTAGATCTGGATAGTCTGCCTATAAAGTCGACTTTGCTTTATGCGCCTCGTGCTACCTTTTATTTACTATACCTTTCAAAGCTTCTGGACTAAGAAGTCTCTAAGATAGAGTTAGACACTCATTTGGGTACTTTAATATCGCGATCGTTGTAAGTCGTAAGTCTATTCAATCCCACTAGCCTCCGCTTAAGCTAACCATATCACAGTCCCTCCGAATCAACTTTGAACAGCGCGAGAATCCATTCACGCCACGATTGTCTCTTGTCTTGTGTCCTCTTCTCGCCGTACTCACTTCCCCCACGACTCGGGCGGAAGAGGAAACCCAGAACAGAGAGTAAGATCGTGATCATTCCAACTATCCAGTTGCAAGATGGACTCCCCTGTAAGGTGCTGACCCCGTGTCTCGATACCATAGTATCTGCGCATGCAGATAATATCATTGTCTAGGGTGATGCCTTCCAACTCGTGCAGAATAGACTCAATGCGTCTTGTCTGCATGATGATCTCGCTTTTGGCTGTCTGGTGCATTTGGGTCAGGAGTTCGGCTAATCTGGCACTGCTACCAGTGATCAGATCTCGCTCGGTCTCGGAACCAGTCAACTGGCGCGAACTAATGTACTGCATCGCTCGGACGGAGACCCCCAAGCCTAAAGCGAAGATTTCAGCAGCGGTGGAGAAACACCCGGCAGCTTCGGCCTTGAGTAGAGGGTGATCTCTGGTAAAAGAAGAAATGGTGTCGAAGAGGGAGCCAGCCTCGGTGAGAAAATCCCCCAGAACGTCCTCATTTAACGTCCAACTTTCAAAGGGTCCATGGGGGAAAAGCATGTGGATCATGACAGTTAGATAGGTGGCTCTGACAATCGACTCGAGGGAACTGCTGGGGCGGGCTTCTTGCATCGTGTGCAATGCGTCCCGGAGACAGAGGCGGATTCTACTGCATAATGATTCCTTGTCTAACCCGTTGCCGGCAAGCTGACGCAGTTGGTGTAGATGGCGGGTTTGGGAGGGAATTTTGTCGTGGGGCCCTGTGGTGTTCTGGTACAAGTGTGCTAGAATGTATACATGGCCCAGGGTCGCTGTGAGCTGGCTGAGTGGCCAGAGGAGCCGGGCTACCGTTGCCTGTGCTCGGATGGTTGATACTGGGGAAAATCTCAGTTCACGGCAAGGTAAAGTGCTAGAGGACTGGCAATCTTACCGTGGCCAGAGGCAATGTCCAACACGGTCATGCGAGACGAAAACTCGTCGACTGGGGGGAAACTAGCAGGGATATCCGCCAGTTTCTGGGCCGCTGAATGGCCGTCCTCCGTTTGCATGAGCATCCACAAGCGGAGTGAGGAGGTTACCGAGTCCATATTGTGCAGGACTTCATGCTCCACATCAATGACCTGCAAACCGTTGATTTTAATGCGGTAAGGGGCAGTGTTCTGTGACGTGGAGAGACGGCTGCGCAAATCGTTGATGATTTGGGCTGCCAGTTGGATATAGCTCGTTGCCCGGCGAGCTTGAGAGCGGTGCAAATGATGCCAGCCCAGCAGCAGTAGGGTCTGGGCAGTGCTAATATCCAAGACGTTGACTGCCAGGGCACACACTTGAGACATGGACCACTCGGCCAGTGCCACGCTTTCCACCAGCAGTGATGGGCGATTGGATTCGGGCACGTGGGTAGCCAACGTGGCCATCGCCTCTGAGAGGAGGATAGCGAGCAAGGCCTGATCATAGACTTCATCCTTGATGCCCTGCAACAAGAGGGTTTTGGAGATGAGGACGGAGAAAGGGTGAATGGAGAACCAGATGTCGATGAGCTGCATCATCCAACCAGAGTCAATCGAGGTCAATGGGCTGTTGACAGAAAGCAGATCAAAATCAAACATGGTTTCTGTGGTGTCCTGCGCAAGACACGTCGCAAAGAACCTTGCCCGGTGTTCTTCTGGACCGGAACCGAGATCACCAAATCGAAGCAACAACATCTCCAGCATCTCAGGCGCTATTGAATACAACAATGTCGTCAATGGACGGTCCTCCACTGCCTTGCCCATGACCAGAGCCATCGGCCTAATTCTCATGTTTTGCTGGAAAATCCTCTCCAGCTCCTGTCCATTCGTGACATGAGCCAACCGCTGTGGCTCATTGCAATTCAGCTCCTGCAGATCCAGTTCTGGCTTCGCGCAGTTCGACTGAGGCATGGAGGATTTCCGTCGACCTCGCAGGTTTTCTGCATCGTAGACACACACTTTGCCTTTTGTTCGACACATATCACAGATACTCTGACCCGAACATCGGACCTTGCGCGCGCGGCAGTACTGACAGCTGCGCCTCATAGGGGTGGACGGGGACTTTGCTCGCGACGCCATTGCACAGAATCATCATATTTACTTGAATCTCCCGTCATCTTCACAGTCTCAGGGCCCTCGTAGTTAAATATTGAATACTGGCAACTGCTCTTGCGCCATCCTAGATAAGAGGAAACGTCAAGCCACATCTTGAGGAGGCCTTGATGTCAGCACTAAGATCCATTTGTGAACTTTCGAAGGTGGCAAAGCGCCCGCAGGAAGCGGATCCTTGCTTAATTATGCCAAGTCATCCCTGCCGCAACCTTTGGAGATACCCGTCACGGCAAAGACGGCAGAGACGGCAAAGACCCGGCCCGCGAGTGTTTGGTCGCTTCCTTCCCATTGGTCCGATTTCTTCAAGATTGCATTAATCTACTGGTATATGTTCAAAGATAAAGACAAACAGGGGATAGGCCCGGATCTAAGAACCCCAACGAAGGCGATTTCCTCCAGCTCGCATTCCTGGATGGTTTGAAGGACTGGCTTACAAATGGGTTTCAAAGGACATGGCTGAGAAATCAAAAAAAGAAAAAAAGAAATCATACTGTGCTAGTGCTGGGTCTTTTGTATGGATACATGGCATACGTACAGAGATAAATTAAAACGCAAAGCCCTCGTCTAGGCGAACTAGTTCCTGGCTATTCACATTACTAGTTCATTGACATTTCCTCCACCATGAACCTCTTCAAACCAACCGGGGATGCAGACCGAACTGTCTTCGATGGACAGAAAAGCGTTCACGAGCCAGGCGATAGTGGCGTTGCGACGCCAATCAACGAGTCCGAGTCTCCCAGTGAGAAACCGATCAACGATGCCTCCAACTTCCCCGATGGAGGTACCAAGGCGTGGTTGAATGTTGTCGGGGGATGGTGTATCTTCTTCTCCATGTTCGGATGGGCGAATGGTGAGTAGTGGCTGTCTGTTTGACACGCTGGTGCTGACCCGTGCAGCGTTTGGTGTGTTTCAGAGTTACTATCAGGACCATCAACTCAAAGATTATTCGGCTTTTCAGATCTCTTGGATTTCGTACGCTGTCTCCAGTGCTCTGAATTGGATTGTTTGCTGATGTGTTTACAGCTCTATCCAGACGTTTATTCTGTTTGGAGGAGGTATTGTGGCAGGCAAAGTGAGTGATTGATTCAGTTATCATCTACGTAATAAACCTGTACTGAACAACTTCAGCTGTATGACAACTATGGGCCCAAGGTGCTTGTCTACACAGGAGTATTCCTCCATCTCTTTGGAATGATGATGTGCAGCATCTCTACCGAGTACTACCAGTTTATTCTGTCCCAGGGTACTCCCCCGTCTCTCACACACAAAATCAGACAATCAATGCTAAGAATATCCAGGCGTGTGCACCTCAGTCGGTGACGCGGCGCTATTTACCGCATCACTCAGCACAGCTAGCACCTGGTTTCATAAGAAACGCGCCTTTGCGTTTGGCGTCCTGCTTACCGGCACGAGTATCGGCGGCGTCGTCATGCCCATTTGCCTCGAGCATTTGCTGAATTCGCTGGGGTTCGGCTGGGCCATTCGTGTCTGCACCTTCATCAACCTCGTTCTGCTGGTCATTGCTCTACCGACTGTGACCTCGCGTCTGCCCCCAGCCCCGAAACCCGTTTCGGTCATGGACAACATCCGCCCATTGAAAGAAATGCCCTTCCTAATGCTCAGTGGCGGCTGCGCGCTCTTCTACCTGGGAATGTACCTGCCCTTTAACTACATCATCGTCCAAGCCGAATATGAAGGCATGTCCGCCGGGCTCGCCGGGTACCTTATCCCGATCCTCAACGGCGCCAGTCTCTTCGGCCGCATCATCCCCGGCATAACGGCAGACCTCATAGGCAGATTGAACACGATGATAGCCATGTGTGCCTTTGCCGGTATCGTCGTGTTAGCGCTGTGGCTACCCGGTACCTCCAACGCGCCCATCATCGTCTTTTCGGCGCTATACGGATTCGCCTCGGGGGCGTTCATCTCGCTGATCCCGCCGCTGACAGCGCAGATCAGTGATATTCGGGAAATTGGGGTGCGATCGGGCACACTGTGGTTGATCGTTGCGATTGCGGCGCTGGTGGCCAGTCCGATTGGTGGCGCTATCGAGGCGCGGAATGGAGGTGCGTTTGTGGGACTGCAGGTCTTTGCTGGGGTGGCTATGCTGATTGGTACGGGGCTTTTTGTCGTTTGCCGGTGGTGTCTTTCGGGATGGAGTCTCTTTGTGAAAGTGTAGAGACGAGATAGACTAGACAAGTGGGGCACAGAAAATTAGATTCGGCACAGTTGGCGGCTACAATTGCCTTTTTTGATCCTTGTATGCCTCGACATCAGGCCGGGAATGGTGAAGGAAACAACACTCACCACTCACTCAAAGAAACGCTCCGGGACCTCGGGATACCGAAACAGTTTGATTGATGCGATTCACCCCGGGGCTTCTTTTGAGGATCCCCGAGCCGGGTGCAGGCTAAAAGTGCCCGTTCGGCCCAATACCACCTCGGTTCCAGCTCTCATTGGCGGATAAGGAGTGGGTCTTGGCTGGGAACCAGATTACTGTGCATGATTAGCTTAATTAGCTTAATTGCAGCCTCGTCGCTTAAACTTTCTTGGCTTTGGTTGATCCGTGGAGAGGCAAAGGCTCAAGTCTAGGCCCCATTGGTGTCCGTTGGTCGTCAACTTATCCGGCTAGTAGTGGGGTTTTCCGGTACCTACAACATACGGAACTACAGAGGTATATGACAGAAATCCAGGTATGACGAGCGTACGGAGTGCAGGTAGACAAAATGCAATGGTCCGAATTTGACAATCTGTGCGGACAAAATTTACTCAGCAAAAACATACTTTTCTGGTCACACGTTCCAATGGTAAAAAGACCGGTAACCAGCGTATTATCCCGTTTCTTGACAGTAAACAACGCACGACATATGGGTTTCCCGACGAGCTCAGCCTGCCGAATCCCCTCTCGGCCCGGTTAGAGGGAAACGCTCCGCTCACTCGAGGGAGACTTGACCCTCATTCCCGCAAAAGACAAATCCCTTGCACACAACCCCCTATTACACTTGGCACGGGGGGTTCTCACGCTTGTGTGATAAGTACGACTAACTACCAATCTGGTCGTAGACTTTACAAATCCACGCTAAAAGCGCGGCATTCCGGCTGCATTCTATTAGCACCATAAGCCGGAGAATGCAGCCCGATCTACCATTATCTACTCTGTACTTGCTGTTGTAGTCTAGAGAAACTTGCAGCACCCTTCCTCTTAGCTGATAAGCTTCTGCTTTAGGTTTCCATGGATATTGAAATATGTGGCTGCTCGAAGCGCCTATCTACCTTTAATATCCCACCTTAGAAACTTCCACGAGTTATTAATATCAACTCAACCCCTGGGTTCTTTTGGTCACACTTCTGCAGGCACTCGCATCCCGACGGAGAAATCTACTCCCTTCTTGCTGACTGCATGATCCTTCCACGCGCGCCTGGTCTGGGTAGATTATTGGTTCGAGAATCAGTCGCTTGGACGCTAGCATCCACCTCGCTCATTCTGTGTCTTAAAATCTCCGTGGCCGCGAGGAGATTTGAAGGGTGTGTTCGAGATAGAATCTGTGAGAGATAGGGTCTGTCCGAAAGGTGACATCCAAAATGGATTGTAACAGGACTATCCCCATCGTCGCCCTCTCTCGTCATATAGCACGAACCCACACACCCTGCACATTCAAATCTCTCCATCTTCATCCTCCATTCTATCAAACATGGACTCCATCTTCCAAGTCCAGGGCAGTCCAAAGTCGCGCCTTGCCCCCCTCTTCTTGATCCACGCCATCTCCGGCCTGGCCTTGCCATACAACTCGCTCGGCTCCCTCGACACCCGCGGACGAACCGTCTACGGAATCAGCTCCCCCGTCTACGGACCACGCCGGTACCGTCTGCCATCCTCCATCGACGATGTCGCGCGCCAGTACATTCGTCTCGTGCGCAGCAGACAGGCCACGGGCCCGTATCTGCTCGGCGGGTGGTCGTTTGGCGGCCTCGTGGCACTGAAAATGGCCGAGATGCTGAGCGCGCAGGGGGAGACCATTCTGCAGGTGATTATGATTGATTCGCCGAATCCGATCTCCCGTCCGGCTTGGGGTAGTGAGGGTCAGGAAGGGCTAGCGGCGCTTACGTACAATGGCATTGCGCAGCGAGCGGGCCAGCCAATGCTGGACGCCCGGCAGCCTACGCCCCCGGCAAAGGGGGAGGGTGCAGACGCAGATGCGGAAGATGAGTCGGCTTCCATGTGGCACAACATGTACAGGCATATCTACAACGTGCTGGCGCTCGTGGAACGGGCCGCAGACGGAAAGTTTGTTTCCGCCACGAACGAGGTCAAAGTCTCGTTTGTCAAGTGCTCTGTTCTGGAAGTGCCTCCCTCGGGCCTGATCACGGAGCCTAGTAGGAAGTTTTATTTTGATCGCTACGAGGATGAGTATATGGGCTGGCAGCCTGAGCGATTTGCCAGCTGGGAGGGGTATACTCTAGACGCGGAGCATAATAGTGTGTTTGATCCTGCTCATGTGGACGATTTGACACGTATTTTGAGAGAGATTGTCGACGAAGTTGTTGGATAGTTGCTAGAGATATCAGTATCAATAATATCAATCAGTCCACTGTCCTCTTCAGAATGTCATTTTTATCAATCTATCAGCCAGATTGCAAAGCTATTCTACCTCAATCCCGCATTTCATATTGCCCCCAGTACAGCTAAGTACTCTGTACTCTATGAGAATGTTCGGCACAATAAAAATCTCAAACTTTGCATCTGTAACCCATCATACACCGGCCACGACCAGAATGATAGAATCATCCCCAAATCCATCACATCTAGACTTGTAGCTTTACGGACAATCATTGCATAATTCCGCAATCTGCAGATGGCTGAAACAATTCATCCCCAATACTGCATGCTCAATTCAGGCAGTCTAGACTTTTCAAATTCTCCGTGCCTAGGCGGAGTATTAGCTCGTGCACGGAGGCCTTCGTCTTGCGTATGTACTTTCTGCTTAGTGCGGGACAATCATGATAGTAGATCGCGAGAAAGCTCATTCTCCTACCGGCAATGGATTGTATGTCTGTGTAGTTGTCGAGTACATATAACAGAACTACTATCCGGCGTGTCTCGAGTCCATCTACACAACAGCGAACCCATTTTGTTTTGCAAATTATCCACATGTCTCCCTGGTTATACAATTCCCGGTCGGGCTCGGGCTCAAGCCCGAGCTCTACGAGCGTCCCCACTCCCTTTCCAGGTGGTGACCCGGCAGTCGTCGTGGGGATGGCATGTCGTGTGCCTGGGGCATCCAGTCCAAGTGACTTGTGGAACTTGATCGAGCAGCAGAAAGACGTGCAGCGGAAGATGCCAGAGAACAGATTCAACGTTGATAGTTTCTACCATCCCGATGGTACAAATAAGGGAACGGTACGAGGTCTCCCCAATTTATAGTTGAATTATTTTCTCACTGGCTTTCCAGACAAATGCCCGATATGGCTACTTTTTGGATCAGGACCTTGGGGCATTCGATCCAGGGTTTTTCAATATCTCGGGGAACGAGGCTGAGGCTATGGATCCTCAGCAGAGATTGTTGCTCGAGGTTGTTTATGAGGCCTTGGAAGATGGTACACAACATTTTCCACTTGCGTTACTTACATGCTAACGAACCAGCTGGGATCCCTCTCGAGAAGGTTGCTGGATCACAGACATCAGTGTTTTGTGGTTCCTTTACAAACGACTATAACTCCACCATCACGAAAGACCTGGAGTACTATCCCAAATACACCATCACGGGCACAGGAAACTCCATCCTGTCCAACCGTATCTCATACTTCTACAACCTCCACGGAGCAAGTGCCACCATTGACACGGCCTGCTCTTCCTCCTTGGTTTGCTTCCACCTCGGCAATCAGACGCTGCAAGCCGGCGAGGCGTCTATGTCCATTATTCTGGGCTCGGCGCTGCACTTTGATCCGAACATCTTCATCACCATGACGGATCTTGGAATGCTCTCGACCGACGGCCGGTGCCGTGCCTTTGACGCCGACGGCTCAGGCTACGTCCGCGGTGAAGGTATATGTGCGATTATTCTGAAACGCAAGAGCCAGGCCGAGTTAGATGGCGATTTAATCCGAGCCATTGTCCGCGGGACGGGCGTGAATCATGATGGAACGAAGCAAGGCATCACTCTGCCATCGTCTGAATCGCAGGAAGCGCTCATCAGACAGGTCTATCACGCAGCGAGACTAGATCCCAGAGATACATCTTACTTTGAAGCTCATGGAACGGGAACCCGCGCGGGTGATCCACGAGAAACCCGAGCCATTGGGGCGGTGTTCGCGCCTGATCGGGATGATTATCTCCATCTGGGATCTGTCAAATCGAACATTGGTCATTTGGAAGGTGCTTCCGGTGTGGCAGCTCTGATCAAGGCGACCCTTTCTCTGGAAAAGGGCAAGATTCTTCCAAACATGCATTTCAACACACCCAACCCGAATATCAAGTTCGATGAATGGAAGCTCAAAGTCCCCACCAAGACGCTCGACTGGGATGCCCCAAACGGACTACGTCGGGCGAGTATCAATTCCTTTGGTTACGGAGGAACGAATGGACATGTCATCCTCGAGGGTTACTACGCACCGCAAGACAGACCGTGGGAAAAGCTTGACTTGGCCTTCGACCTCGAGGGAATGACACAAGAACGACCATTCCTGTTCCCATTGACCTCGCACTCGGTCAAAACTGGGAAGCTTACGGGCGAAGCATTCTCGAATTATGTCGAGGAACGGCCGGAACTTGATATCCGCGACCTGGCTTATAGTTTGAGTGTGCGACGCTCTAGGCACAAATTCCGGTCGTTTGCTGTCAGCAGTGATGCAGACACCCTTCTGGGTGATTTTGCGGATCCTCCGCCAGCTGCCGCCTGGACTGCGGCTCAGTGGCAGAAGCCTCGCATCGGATTCGTATTTACTGGCCAGGGAGGGCAATGGTTCGCCATGGGTCGAGAACTCATTCAAAAGTCGCCTCTTTTCAAGCAGACCTTGCAGAGATGCGACAAGATCCTTGGCCAGCTCCCCGACGCACCGGAGTGGTCCGTCGTCGAAGAGCTTCTGAAGTCCCAGGCGACATCTCGTCTCGGCGACACTCGGTTCTCTCAGCCTTTGTGCACCGCCCTGCAGCTGGCCCTCTGCACCTTGCTCACTCAGTGGGGCATCGAGCCAACTGCAGTGGTGGGACACAGCAGCGGTGAGATGGGTGCCGCCTATGCCGCCGGAATCCTGTCCTTTGAGAATGCCTTAATTGCCGCTTACTATCGAGGATTGTACATGTCCAGCGGGCCGGAAAGTAGCGTCAAAGGCAGCATGATGGCAGTTGGTCTGACCGAGGAGGAGGCCCGACTCGAGATTGAGCCGTACAAGGGACGCATTGCTGTGGCAGCCATCAACAGTCCTTCCAGCATCACCCTTTCTGGGGACGAAGATGCCGTTGTGGACCTGAAGAGGGACCTAGCGGCCAGAAAGGTCTTTGCTCGTCAACTGCAGGTCGCCCAGGCTTTCCACTCGCACCATATGTTCCCGCTGGCCCCCGGTTACCTGCAAGCATTGGAGAAGCATACCAAGTTTGCCACGCTCCCATCCCAGCGTCGGATGTTCTCCAGTGTCACAGCCGAGGCCGCTCAGCCTAGCTTGATGGGCCCTCAATACTGGGTTGACAACATGGTCGGCACTGTACGATTCTCCGAAGCACTGAGTAGGATTCTCGTCGACGAGGAGGGCAAGCAGGCCGTGGATGTTCTCATGGAAATTGGTCCCCATCCAGCGTTGAAGGGACCCTCTCGACAGACCCTTCAGTCTCTCAAGCTCGACACCCCCTACCTGAGTTCTCTGACTCGTGGAACCCTCGACTATGAGGGACTCCTGACCGCAGCAGGTCAACTTTTCGCTCTCGGATATCCGGTCGACCTTGCCGCTGTGAACAGCGACCACTTCTTGGATGAATCGGGTGTCATTCGTGAGGTCAACAAAGCACAGCGGTTGCGAGACATGCCAAAGTATTGCTGGGACCATAGTGCGCGGTACTGGGCAGACACTCGCGTCATCTCCGAGCATAGACTCAGGAAGCACCGCCACGCTATCCTGGGAACACCTCTTGCTGGCTCTGTGCCCGGATCTCCCCGTTGGCGGAATTTCCTTCGCCTCAACGAGCTTCCCTGGTTGGCTGACCACAAGATCGATGGTGATGTCGTGTTTCCCGCGGCCGGCTACATCGCCATGGCGGTCGAAGCTATCGCTCGGCTGGAGGATGGGCCAGCATCAATCTCCCAGTTCGCTCTCCGGGATGTCTCCATTAAATCCGCTTTGGTCCTCGATGAATCAGCCATGGGCAAAGAGGTCATGTTGGACTTGAGACCGCATTCCACATCCACCAAGCCCAGTCCAGATTCATGGTACGAATTCTCCATCGTCTCCTTTAGCAACTCGGGTGCAAACAGCACGGAGCACTGTGGGGGATTGATTTCTGTTCAGGAGGGATCAGCTGGATCCATTGATCGCAAGCAGCCGTATTCTGGTTTCTCCGAGCTTCAGGCCAAGAGTGTCAAATCTCTCATTCCGCGTACTTTCTATGAGCGGATTCACTCTCTGGGGCTTCAGTACGGCGAAAGCTTTGCACTTCTTAGCGGACGGATCGAGAGTGGTGCTGGATTTGCCACAGCGCCTCTCAGTTGGAAATCGGACAAGTTCAACTCTCCAGCGCCCTCGCATGCGACTCTGATCCATCCCAGCCTGCTAGATGCCGCATTGCACACTATCTTTGCGGCCGTTGAAGGTCGCACGGGAAAGCCCATTACTGGGCCTTATGTCCCAACTCTCCTGCGCTCCTTGCAGGTCTCCGGTTCTTTCGCCGACAGTGCCTTCCTGGCGGCAGACCACGAATTCCAGGTCTCTACTGAAATCGATCTACAAGGCACTCGTCTTGTAACCAGTGATCTGCGATTGCAATCCGAGGATGGCCAGCATTTGCTGCTGGACATCCAGGGTCTTGAGCTGACTGGTTTGGGCACCTCGGACGTGCCCAGTCGCTCCTTGTTCTTCCGCACGAACTGGAACTTGGCATTTGAGTTCTTGAACAGGCCACACGCACCGATCTCAGATAGCCTGTCTCACTTGCTTGACATCTTTGCCCATCAATTCCCGGATTCCAAGATCCTGCACATCACGCCCACCCCCGATTCATCCAGGGAAGTTTTGCGGTTCCTGGGTGGAAGGAATGGCGAGCAGCGCCGATTTCACTCCTTGACGCTACTTCCAGTGGCTGAAGAATCAGTCAGTTTCGCTGAGCAGATACAGTCGGAATGGCCATCCTTGATTAAGCTCGAAGAACCCAAGGACGGTGAATATGATCTCGTCATTCTAGACGATGCCGCCTCACAGACTAGCGATATCACAACGTACCTAAAATCTGATGCATTTGTGATCAGTTTGGGTGACAGGGATATCAGCAAAGAGGCTTTGACGCTAGCCTTCTCTTCTGCAAGCTTCAACGTCTGGAGAAAAGCCGATGCGTCATTTAACCCAATTGCCGGCACTGACCTGGCTTTGGTCACTGCAGCCAATCCAAGCGACAGAACAGTTTCTATTGCATCCACCATTGCCTCAGCTCATTCAGGAAGATCGTTCAAGGTATCTATCGATCATCTTTCTCAGATCACTCCAACCCCAGAAAATGTGGTCATCCTCGCCGCCCTAGATAAGGACGTTATTTTCAATGAAGAACCCAGTGATTCTGAGGACTTTATCAACCTGCAGCACATTCTAACCACTGGCAAGAGAAATGTCGTCATGGTCTTGAACGGCGCTTCGATGGATTCTCCCAAGCCTGAACAGGCACTGATGACGGGTCTTGCCAGAACCGCTCGAAGTGAGAACGAAGAACTCCGGCTGGTATTACTGGATACTTCATCGACTGCCCAGGAAGCAGAAATTTCCAGTCTCATCACCCAGATCCTGAATCCCAAGCTCCAGGAAGACGAGCTCACCCAGCGGGACGGTGCGGTCTTCATCCCACGCGTGCAGACGGACGATACTCTGAACTCAAAGTTGACTCACGGCTCTGTCCAATCAGCCTCACTACAGCCACTAAACCAAGATCGCCAGCTTGCCCTCAAGATCGGCAAGGTTGGAGCCCTTGATACCTTGGTCTTTGACGACAACCTGGAACTTCAATCCTCAACGCTCGCCAATGATGAAGTAGAGATCAAGGTGCAGGCTTCCGTGATCAGTTCCAGGGACAGTGCTGCCGTTATAGGGGCCGTTGATGGATCCAAACTGGGCGACGTCTGTGCGGGACTCGTGCTTCGCATTGGCAAAGACGTCGATCCCACTCTTTTTCAACTGGGAGACCGAGTTGTGGCAGTTAGACCGGGTCAGGGCGCGCACCGGACAATTGTGCGGAACCCTGTTTCATGGACCTACAGATTGAAGGCCGAGATGTCATTGTTGACAGCGGCTGCAATTCCAGCTCCTCTTATCGCGGCGTATGAGTCCATTCACCAGGTTGCCCATCTTCGCGCAGGAGAGACAGTCCTGATTCATTCGGCTGCTGGTGAGGTTGGCCGTATGGCCATGCAGGTTGCCCGTCGTGTAGGAGCGACAGTATTTGCCACGGCTGGGTCGGATAGCGAGCAGAAGTTCTTGCGAGAGGCCTGTGGTCTGGACGCCAATCACATCTTCTCCTCGACTGACACCTCTTTTGCTCAGCAGACCTTGGACGCGACGAACGGGAATGGTGTTGATGTTGTCCTCAACAATCTCTCGGGCAAGTCGATTGCCGCCACACTCTCATGTCTGTCCCCAGGCGGTCGATTTGTAGACTTAGGAGCAAATGACCTTCTCGGAGACATCGAGGTGGCTGATGCGTTCCGGAAGAACATCATGCTGGCATCTGTCAACACAGCTTCCCTATTCGAGGGCCGCTCCGAGTACGGTGCCGAGGTGATGAAAGAATGCTGGGAGCTGGCCACAACCGGGGTGATTAGAGTGCTGGGTGACACGGTGGGATTGCCTTATTCAGACGTGGTCAAAGGATTCCAAATGGCTCATGGCTCCGACTTCCATGGCACTGTCGTTTTGCAACCAACTGAAGGTGATGTTGTCCGAGCCCTGCCCATAACCTACCGCGACAGTGCTCTGTTCAATCCCAACAAGACTCACTTGCTCGTCGGTGGTCTGGGAGGTCTTGGACGCACGCTGGCCGAGTTTCTGCTCCGCCGTGGAGCGCGAAGCCTTGCGTTCCTTTCTCGTTCAGGGGCGGATCATCCAGAAGCTCAACTCACTCTGGATTGGTTGCAGAAGAGGGGTGTGCAGACGTCTGTCTATCGCGGCAACGTCACTGATTTCTCTGTCGTTCAATCCTGTGTCGATGCGATTGGCAGCCGTCTGGCAGGTGTTTTCCACGCGGCTGTTGTTCTTGAGGATTCTCCTTACGACACAATGACATTTGACCAATGGCAGAAATGTCTGAAGCCCAAGGTTCACGGTTCTCTGAACCTCCACCGTGCGACCTGTTCAACCCAGCTTGAGTACTTTGTCTGCTTTTCCTCGGTGTCTTCCGTCTTTGGTGGAAAGGGTCTGGCCAACTATGCGGCCGCCAATTGCTATTTGGATGCATTGATGCGCCATCGACGCGAGGCCGGTCTGGCCGGCACAGCTATAGATGCTGGTATGGTCGTTGGGATCGGTCTCGTCGCCCAAAATGCTGCTCTCCAACAGACCATGGAGAGAATGGGCTTTGATCCCGTCACCGAGCAGGAATTCCTCTATCAGATCGAAGAGGCGGTGGTTCAAGGCCGGTCCGCTTCATCACAGTCGCTATCTGCACCCGGCATCGACCAGACGAGCACCATCACCGGTCTCAAGATGTCCCAGGATGTTTTCTGGTCTCAACGCCCACTCTTCCGCAATCTCTACGGTAACTACGACTTTGGCGACGGTGCTGCTGGTGGCAGTGTTGTAAAGGACCTGGCTGCGCATATTCGGTCCTGCCCCGACGATGAAGAGAGAAGCGCCATCCTGACTGAAGCCTTCTTGGAGAAGATTTCGGCCGTCTTGGGAATTGCCACCGAATCCATCACGCCCAGCAATGCCCTCTCCGCGTACGGTTTGGATTCTATTGTTGCTGTGGAGTTCCGTAAGTGGTTTACAAAAGTTGTCGAGGTAGATGTGTCGCTGTTTGATGTTCTTGGGGCGGCCAGTATCTCCGCACTGTTGTCGAAGGCCTTGGAATTGGTGGCTGCCGAGGTTTGATGTTGACATACCAGATTGTTCTTTTGTGATTACCACGAATCTGCTATTTTATTAATGAGAATACAAATTGACTTATACCCTAAGCTCGTCGCACGGGCTATATATGTAGAGGGCAGACTGAAATGGTTCTTAGATATCTTTCACTTTCATTCTACATTCATTTCACTTCTTCGGGGGCTATATATAGTCCATTTCATTACTAGACCTCCTTCGGTCCTCTGGGTCACTGATAGCTCGTGTAAGGGATGTAGAGTCATTGGATATTGCGGCTGCCCAGGCGCAAGTTGCCCATGCCTGTGTAAATTTGGAAAAGGGTCAGTGGGTTTTGTTGCTGGATTCTGGAAAATCAGGCATCCGACCCCTGGCCGTTATGCCCCTTCGCACTCTACCCGCTTCTCTGCGACAGGAACGCATTCCCATCCGTTCGAAACCAAAGGGTCCATAGGGTCCGCGAAACAAAGGAATTTAGCACTCTTAGAGTACTCCACGGCCAAATCGGCCCAATGAATACTCCCACATATTTCTCCATCCTCTAGGCAAATCGATTCCTCCCCTGCACGCTGTAGCCGTACAAGAACTGACCCACAGATACCTGAACGTAGTTGTGGAGCAGTCGTAATCACAGTATCGTTGGTGACATAAATTCCTTGGTGTATGA
Source organism: Penicillium egyptiacum (assembly GCA_911456345.1). Classification (NCBI taxonomy): domain Eukaryota; kingdom Fungi; phylum Ascomycota; class Eurotiomycetes; order Eurotiales; family Aspergillaceae; genus Penicillium; species Penicillium egyptiacum. Next base: position 1,168,608 of record CAJVRC010000839.1, read on the forward strand.
CGATATATTTCCCGTCGTGTGGGTTCTCCCGTCTATCACGGAGGAAATCCTGTCCTCTCTTAGATCCCAGTACCCGTACTCCGGCAGATAAAAGGCGCTGCCGGCCGGCGACGAAGCTGTCTATAAGGAATCTGTCTCCTATCTTAACCCTGGTGAATGGGATAGACTTTGGCTGCTGTTTCGATATCTAGGAATCTATTGCTAAACGTAACGGTATCGTCTAGCTTGGCAAGTCCGATGTCGGTTGCATCGATACGTTCCGTCACATAACCGACCTTCGAGTTAGCTTGTAGCACTCGGAAATGATTCGGATCTCCCAGGCGATCCCACAGTCCGTCGAACTCCCGATCCCAGTAGTGACACGCAACGGTGAGCCTCTGCTCGGAACCCTTCTCCACCAAGACCCCTGCCGAGACGGCATTCTCTTGATCAGAACAAATCATCGCTCCAGGATTGAAGGACCCCGTAGCAGCAATATAATCGGAGTCGTCTGAAACAGAGGTTTTCAGATCTGCTGGCTTCGGGGCTACAAGTCGTTTCCCCTCGGTATTGGCAAGCAATCCATTCGAATAGGTAAGTTCCAAAGAGAGATTTCCGAAGGAACACGGCAGGGACCCTATTTTCTCTCTCCACATATCCTCATCAACCTCGTCAAATTCAACCACAATGGTATTGAAGATAAAGGAAATGGCTGCCGCCCCCGGGAAATGTTGTGTGAGAACCGTAAGGAGCGTTTCCGGTTTTGGCATCCTATACGGTTTCAAATCATAAACCAGGTTTTGGTTCACGTTAACGAACTTGTTTATTTCCGTCTCCCCTCCAGAATAGCCAGGAGTGAGAGTGGGCAGCGGGTCATCCATTCCCAGCCAGAAGGCTAAGCAGCCCGATATGGTAAAGGGGCGTTGAGCGGGATCCGGTCGGTCAGAGCAACGAAGGAATATAAATGGCTGCATAACCCACATGTCTTCCACCCCGAAATGCTCTCGTAAATATTCAAAAAGCAGGTCATGACATCTGTCCCCTAATGATGGTGTTGATCCATCATCATTAAGTAGTGCAAACTCGTTAAAGTTGAGGGCGGATGAGTCAATACAATACTCTGCAGGTGAGTTCATTGCAGATTCCTCGATTTTCACCGTCTTGGTTGGGGACTCGGACCTGGCGGGGGGTGGGAGGGGTGAACGCCTAGACTTAACCGCGCTGAATGAGGGTCGCTTTCGCCGGTTCTGTTTTAATGCTAAAGTTGATGGGCTCGCCACGGGTAATCTTTCATCAGTATCAGATTAATCGCGGTGATAGAAAGATGGGACAAGAAACTAGACGTTGTAAAGTAAACTTGACGTGGAGAGTGGGGAAGAACTGTGGACCGCCCGCTTTTAGTCTTATTGGACACTGATAGTTGAACATGGCGACTTCCAGATTATTGAATTTCGTTCACAGTAATCCACTTTAACTGTAACGTGAGGGTTTACATGGTCAGATTTCAATGTCGTTTCAGACGTACATCCGGGGATCCTACGCGTTCCTTCCCAGTATACCATGACAATAACAGACAGCACCTGCCTTCCCATGGCCTTTCTTGGAGGGCCAAGAGAACTGCTGGACTTGCTTTCGTTTTGTCTTCTTTTCTCTCTCTTCTCTTCAAGTTGACTACTCTTGCTTCTTTTTGTTCTTTTCTATCATGCCTGAAACCTCAACGATCATTTCCGGAATCGCCCTCGGCGTGTCGATACGTACCACCCTGTTGCCTGGAAAGGAGTGGGTACGCGCTGGTGTCGCTGCCTTTGGCCGAAGTCACACCGCAAGGATGCGTCCCTTCCTGCCGACTTTGAGTTAGGGACGGTGCTTCAACAGTGCCGGACCGAGCGGCCTGACACTCGTCAGGCTGCAGCGGTCCGGTGGCTGCTTGAGACCGTAACAGATCTGCAAACGCAAGTCGACGAGCTCAGGGGGGCAAACCCCGCTGGTAGAGTCCAAACTATCAGCTCAGGGCCCGATCCTCTCACGGTTGCAGATCCCCGTAACGAGGACAATGAGGCACAGGTCACCATTTCCACGGAAATCAGTGCCTCCGGCACTTGATCTCCGTTGGTGTGTGTGGGCACTTCGAGGTGCCCGCCCCTACACCCGGGAGGGTGGACGAGGGAATGGTGTAGGAGCCCTCCATCGTTCGAGGCGGCTCACCTTGATTGATGGGGCGGCGGGGACCAGCGCAGAGCTCGCACTTCTTCGCAGTGCTAGTGACTAGTAACCTTCGGGTGAAGCCAAGATGAGCTCATATGTACATAGTTCATTGCCCTCTTTGTGTCTTAATGGATAATGTATTCTGTTTGATGCTTTGATATATTTCCGCTGCGGAAATATGGACCCTCCAAAAAGAAACAAAAGTGTCGGCAGGTATGACATCAAGCAGATGGATCATGATACATGTACGAAGAAAAGCCTACAGAGGATATTCGAGTCACATAGACTCAATGATTCTTATCAGTATCGCTCTATTTCGGAGGGATGAGCCCGTAATGCATTGAACACCGCTAAAAGATTGACAATGCCCAACGAAGATGGTCACCTTGACCGTTGTGGAACCGGCAAAAGAGAGGGCAGGACTGATACCCTTTGCCTCGGCGATCGGTCGTATTGGCGCTATAATAAGGAAATTGATCAGCGATGTCCAAGGGAGATGAAATGCGAGAACTTTGCGATGTCAGTGGTGACGCATGCGTCGGCGAAACCGGCGTAGGAATCACACCACTTGTTGACCAATCTTGGTGTAGTGTAGCTAGTGCGCAAAAGCAATTGGAGAATTTGGCGTGGCAGGTGTTGAAGGTGTGTATTACGAAGGGGTTGCAGAGGCCTTGGTACGTGGCGTGAGAGCTAGCTGCGATGCCAATGTGTGACTTGACTTAACAGTCGACGGCGGGGTTGAGGGATGTGGCACGGTCGCGAGACTTGCGGGTGCACTTTTCGACGGAGGATTCTTCGGCTGCGTTTGACTTCACGGCTGGTGCACTTTCCGGGGGAGTACCCGCGCCTGCGTTTCTTTACGGCTGGTGGGCTGGCGTTCTCGGCGGCGACTCAGCTCGACAGCCTGATCGTCGCCAGTGTTGAAGGGTCCACTCGAGGCGGTCCCTGGGAGAAGACAAGCACTATCGGCGGAGTGGGAATGATTTCTCAACCCTTTGAAGTGAGACGAGAGCAAGAAGGTCGACATCTTGGGGATGGTAAAGGAAGTGATGAGACGAGTGAAAATTTTTCAGCGAGATGAGTACGAGTCGGTGAGTGCGACTGACCGGGGTCGAATGTGGTAATCTTAAACCCCAAAAGTGAGGCTAGGTAGAAGATGAGCCAGAAGATAAGAAGATGAAGGCAAAAATGGAGCTACAGACTCACGACCAATGGGATTGCATAACAACCAGGCTATAGAAACCACCTCAATTTGACACCCAAGCAGTGAGATTCCTGCATTTTCCCCCTCCTCGGTTGAATCTACCTACATGAACCCGCTAGCTGCGCTATACACATTAGCTGTGCCGTCTCAAAATCAAGTGTCGGGTTTGGGCCCCGCAGCTGTTGATGCGCACTTCGTTGATGGAACTGGTCTGCCTGATATGCATCATCCCATTCATTATAGATAGTGCGCGTCCCCCTTTCCATTTCTAACATTCTTAATTTACCCCTGGAATACTTGTTAAACTTATTCATTCCACCATTTGATTATGCACTTACCAGTATATATCATTCTGTGAAAGATCACGCCCAGTTGGACGATAGTTATCAAGCCAACGGAAACCCGGGGGCCATTTGCAGCTCCCCAAACACCGTATCACTTCGAATACAACTGCATTCGTGCCTTCGGATTCTGGGGCACAACCTCTCATGCTTATAGTCCGACACCCGGGACACACTTGGGTGGCATCCTGTCGACGCATCAAAGAAGTAAGACCCCAGTGAGGGCAGTGGAAAATGGGCTCGGCTCTCAAATGAGCAGCAGGGGAAGCAAAAGATATTGTATACTCAGCAAGCACGTCCAGATTGTCAGATGGGTCAATGGATATCCACACCGAGAATCGAGCCTTGTGATGAGATGTAGTAGGAAATGAGCAACAGTGGCTTAAATGAGGCCTTGTTGAAAGAAAGTTATTTGGTTGAGGGCGTTCAAATGTGAAAGGCCAATTTTGATTTTATCCGGTGTAGTGCGCGATTTAAGAAGTTTCGCAAGATGTCCAACTTCTCGACTCGTCAAGGAAGCACACGGACACAAGTTAACAATACCCGCATAGCTTGCGCAATACCTCTGTATAGCTGGATCTGCGAGGGAATCTTCACTAAATTCCCTTCGTGGATGGAGCTTCAAACACCTTCCGCAATATGCCCAGTCGTGACTCTCAAGTCGAAGAAGGAGTTGGTTTCGTGCGACCTTGCTACTATTCACAATAGTATAGGGATCTGAAGGTGTAGAAGTCGTGGGAATTCAAATTCCTTTTCTTTCAAAATCGTTCGAAATAGGTTGAAGAGTCTTTTACAGCTAAGTGATAGACATGCTTTATCAACCAGGGGAAGGTGCTTGTAGATGTTGTGGAGAACACTCTCTTGTAGAGAAAGTATTGCAGGCCTGTTTCGGGTAAAGCGTTGTCTCGTAGATAGTGAAAGGATTGATGAGATAGAGGATATTTTGGTGCACAATCTCCAAACTGTGTACTTCTTTCTGCTCATTTGTTGTTTCTCGGTTTGGATGTTCTTGGACGGGACAGGCAGTCTCCAACTATTTATCCAGCATATCATCTTCTTTCCACCTCCCAATAGAGAAGGATATTCCTCATCATCATCATCATAATCATCATCATCATCAGGATGGCTCTGAGCTAGGCGAGACAGTCCACTAGGCATCTTTTGGCGTGGCAGTACCTATAGCGGTATTCAAAGAGCTTGGGTTATTACTTGAGTGAGATATGTTTGTGATTGAGCCTTGCGTAGGAGGGGATACTCCAAAGATAAGTCAAGAGAGAGGTTAACAACGAAGAGCTGAGAACCATGACGTTATATTTACGAGGTCTTCCAAGGTCTATGAACGTCGGCTTCTCGTTACCAAAAGTACCAAGCAGCTCTCTTATTAGAGTATGTACAAACTTGATCATCAGTTGCAAACGTGGTATGATATGTTACCGGATAATATCAGACCACAATTGGATCTAAGTGTAAAGCGTGGCCCACCTATATGTTTGCTTCGACTGCGGTATCCAGATCTCCTCGAAGAACGCGACATTTCACAGAGGAAGAATAGGAACAAGACCATTTTCAAATCCCTTCTCAACCCCGACATTGTTAATGTCGAGCATCCTCTAGGAACAGAAGTCAGGGCATTTGTTGAGAGTGTTCTGAATGACCCTAATAATTGGTGACAATCCTCTAGCTGTGCTTTTAGATGCTTTATTTTGATTTCCAGCTACCTTCGGGCATCTGTTTTAGCATACAGAATAGAGAGAATCCGATTTTCTTACAGCATAGCAGCACCGGCACAGCAGCACATTGGTCAAAATGGGGTTGAAAAGGCGACTAAAGAAAGAGAGAGGAAGAAGAGATTGTCCAGGAGAAGATCAAAGATTGAATCTGATACCGGATGGCTTTCCTAGAGACCAAGAAGATTCCGGCTCATTTTCTTTTCTTTGCTGGGGATCGTCTTCACCGCTCTCTACCCGCTTCTCTGCGACAGGAACGCATTCCCATCCGTTCAAAATCAATCCTTATCAGAGGAAACTGTGCAAGTTCCGTGGTGCACATATTCAGTTGGAGCGGTGGGGGGCGGTCCTGCATTTTCTTGACCGAGTTGGGCATAACGGGCAAGCCACGCTGTGCCAGCTTTATGCTGCATACGCCCCTCTTCTTCAATTCCAATGGTTGTCTTGAACTCAGGATATACTAGATTGTGTATAGCCCTATAATGATAGCGCAATGCGCCATGTTTGTGGTACCTCGTCCTGACTTGGCAGTCAGGGTACCGACAGTATAGTTCCCCCCGGAAAGCAACGGGGGGTGGAGCTCGAGTCCAGACGAGGCACTAGAGGAGCATCCACCTTCTGTCAGGTGCAGGTAACTCTTCAAGCTGTTGTCAGACCGATCGGGCTGGGCCTTGATGGTATTTGGATTCGGCCTTGTCCCTCTGCGCACGTTCTTCTTACGGTCCCTCCGTTCGGCCTGTGGGTTCTACTTGCAGATCAGTTTGTGTCTCGTGAGGCTGTCGAGACGCGTAAATTAATCGTCACAGTAGGGACACTTGATGTCGGGCTTGACAAAGTCTGTAGTAAGTGTCTCTGGGTGCTTATGCTGTTCGTGCGTGAAGTAGCTGGTGGGTGCGGAACCGCTCCCCACAAATTCCACATATAGACTTGAACTCCTTAACCCATCCTGGATAGGTATTTCGGTGGGAGTCGATATCGCACATCTAGTATTGATTAGCATATAGAGATGAAATATCGTGGTATATACTGACCTTGTCGGGCCTCCGACATCTTTACTCTAGCAAAGTGTAGGAGTCGGAGATTTTCAATATATAACCCGGTCGAGTCCTCCAGTTCGACACCTTCTTCACCTGGAATGATGTCGCCACGAAGCACTCCTCTCACTTGATGCGGGTTCACGTCAAAGAACCGACGAGGCTTGCCCGAAAACACTCGGATTTTTACAGGAACCCCAGCATCCTCGGACCAGCTAAATATCTTGTCATGCATTAGCGGGCAGGCCGTTAGCCCACTCCACCGGGAAAGGACAAGGATGACTGGACGCCCAGTCTTAGCCTCGGCCACGAGGCTCAATATGTAGGTCGTTTACCTGGCTCGAGGACACCATGGCTCATTCGCACCATGGATAAAGGCAAAGAACTTGGGTAATTGCCAGCCAGTCGTGTCATACGAGGCGGCGTGCTGAGTGGAGACGTAACGTAGACTCTCAAGGAGCCATTCGACGAAGTCTGCTCGCGTTGATCCCGTTGAGTTTGTTACGAGCCATATCTTGAAGGAAAAAAAATATCAAAATACAGAACATGGAGAGAGAGAAAAGAAGCAAGAGCTAGATCAGCTCTGGAGAGAGCTAATACACCATCGATTTATGCGAACGATGCAAACACCGACCTAGTCATTTACCCTGGACCCTTTTGAACAAGTTAGCTGAATTCCATTTTTCAGTTACCACTAGTCCAGCAAAGCACCGATGGTCTAGTGGTACGACACCGCTTTCCCAACTAGGAAATTCCTATTACCTAGGTATCAAGCGGCAGCCCGGGTTCGAACCCCGGTCGGTGCATTTTTATTTTGCCATATTCTTAAGCATGTACACTCTACAGTTTCGGCACTTCTTTCGCCGCGACTTTATTCTTCAACATATGCCATATGCTGTCTAATATCGTTACTTCCTTCAATTATCATCACATTGCGTCATCAAATCTTATCTAGCAAGCAGTTCCTAGTCCATCCATTCCCTGAGTCCTGATTTGTTTCTGATAGAGGAACGAATGAAACAAGCACGGGAACAGCGAAGGCATGACCTAGGAGAACCAAGTGAAAACTAAGTGAAAAATAAGTGAACGATGCTTCAGACCAACCCTCTCCTCCTAAGGTTCTCTTCTCCATTACAACAGCTCCTCCTCGTTTGGAGACTCTTCATCTTCATTTCGGTCCCTAGTCAGATCCCCTCTTTATCCAGTCAACGAACCTTCCCCGGAGAATTCTCTCACTCAAGAAGTTGACCAAAATGGAAGAAGGTTACAATTACCCAGTTGAGCCATCTGCTAAGCACCAGGAGGGATGGGACACAGTCAACCAGCTCGTCCGGAACCCTACAATCTTGAAGAGACATCCGGATAATACCCCACCGCGCCATACAATGTCTGATGGAGGAGGTCAGAATTTCCATCCTATGATCCTAACCTGGATATGAAGAACCGACAGCCCCTTCCATTTCCCTTGAGTTCCAGGGTTGACCCTTCAGCGACATCCTCGCAACCTATATTTTCGCTAGAGCAGGTCGCGCAGCTTCTGAGAATCCAGGAACAAAACCAACTGAACACTTTCCAAATTTACACAAGCATGGGCAAGCCTGTGCAGCCGCAATATCCAATGACTCTACAACCTCGCTTACATCAGCCGTCAGTGACCCAGAGAACCGAAAGAGATCTAGCAATGAAATGCATAGAAGCACGAATCGAAGAATTGGAACGGAGCCAAAAAGACCGTTCATCCCAGCGAGGGGATATCCAAAGTTTGGAAGATACTCCGACGCTTCCTCGCCTCAACGTCAAAACAAGTCGCCCCATCCGAGCCACAAGGACCCGATTCAAATCCCTTCAAGCCCTGCCCAGGAACCCTCTATTTCTTCTAGGCCTTCTATCCACCTCGACCGCATACGAAGTCCAGCTCTAATCAATCCGATCTCCCCCACAGGCCCATCGCAAAATAAGAGACAATCTGACCGCGATTCCAAGACTTCATCGAGGAACATGCAAGGGGAATGAATCTAGTTCCAAAAGGGTCTTGATACCAAGAACCTCAGTCAAAATCTAGTCAACCATCAGTTCCGGGAAGCGGTCCCTAAGTCCTCTCAACCTCGAATTGCTACCCTTGGCGAAGAAGACTGGTGACCGAGAAGCGGATGAATCGGAGAAGGAATCCCTTAATGAAATGCAGGAGGAAGTCAACATGTACTGGGATCAAGTTGGTGATCTACACAAAATCGTAGCCTGCGACGAACATCTGATCCGGGCCCAGTGGAGGGAGACCCAAGCTCTTCGATCTAGGTTGAAGAAAGCGGAAGCGGAGCTCAAGAAAGACCAGGCGACGGCTGATGTCATGTCTACATGGGGACCACAACCTCTGGGTACTCGAATTCCAAACTACATCAAGATGGGGAGTGATATGGGGGGTCATGCGAGGATGAGTAGAGGGGTAAGGGGGTAGATCCAAGTGTGGATTAGGCGGGTTCGAACTCAGATCGGCGCATTTACTTCTTCTTTGTTTCTTACATTCCGGAAAAGCTATCACAAGATTCATACCACAAGGCTTTCTTCGATTTCATTTCTAATACTTGAACTGCTGGGGGCATAACCGGCTTGTGGGGCTAGGTAAAACAGTAAAAGCCACTTCACGACCAGTTCGTCTTCACATTAAATCGGAAAATTGTCTACGGCTTCGGCGTCGTCGAGTCTCCAGTATCTATCCCATCAGAACTTTTCCGGACCGAAAACAACTCCTGCATGCCAGATTCGGAGTCCAACACCCTGACATCTGGCACAAGGTCCTGTTCTTTGGGCTGATTGGCGGTCGTCACTTCGGTGCCCTCGGCCCTCCGGCGAGGTGGAATAAAAACATTGTAGTATCTTGGAAACACCAGACCGAGCAGAATCAAGAGCAAACAGCAGTGCGCCAAAATAAAGCCAGCAATCATCATTGGGTCGTATCGCAGGGTATAGAATTCAGGATACGCGAAGCTGAACACAATGGCCAGAATAGGCGCACTGACATACCGAAGTAGAATGGGCCAGAAACGAGGTATGTTCCAGTTCCCATTACCACCAACGACCCCGTTCAGGTCACGTCTTAATTGATTACCCTAGACATGTTAGTTTCTTTTGGTGCAAGATCTGTTGGCAGCGGGAGACATACAGAGTAGAATGCTAGATACCAAAACCGACTGAGGAGAGGGTTCCACTCCCAGAAGCTGGTGGCTTTGATAGCTGGGGTCGTGGCAATGAGGACGGAAAGAATCGAACAGACGATATACAGCCCAAACCCGGCGCCGGCACCAGCTGGCGGATTCGAGTTACCGTGTGCAACGGCTACTCCGACAATCTGGCCGCCAAAGTATCCGAAATTATAGACAGCAAAAGCAGGAAGCCCTGTCTGGCTCACCACGTCGCGCCAGCGATAAACCGTGGTTGCACCGACGAGCTCCGACCACACAACAAAGATCAAGGCCACATTGTTGATCCATCGGTCGATTCCATCCAGCAGGTAGAATCCAAATTGAGTGCAGTATGGCAAACACATAAGGAATGACAATATTGTGAGGCTAGTCACAATCATCGGTCGTGACATTTTCACACCCGAATCAACGGCCAAAGTAGCCACCGCGTCGAGCATCACAAAGGCTGAACTGAACCCGAGAACCACCAGGGTAAAGAATAAAAGGATAGCCCACCAATTCGCACCAGGCATGTGCAGCACAGCCTCAGGGAGCGTGAGGAAACCGACCACGAATGCACCCAATCTCTCGCCATCCTGTGGCCAACGTCGGAGGTAGCCTACAACACCAAACACGGCAAAGGCAGCAACGTTCTCGAACAGGACATTACTTCCGCAGATGAGAATTGCATCCATGACAGCATTGGAGTGTTTGGAATTATAGGAAGCATACGAGGTGAAATACCCGAAACCAATGCCGGTAGAAAAGAAGACCTGTCCGACAGCCGTTTGCCAGACAGTCCCCGAGGCTAGCTGATCGCTTCTCCATGTCGCCCATAGGAGCCGGACACCCTCGCCCGCATTTTCCAGTGAACAAGAGCGACCGACGATAATAATAGTCGTGACAATCGGCAGACCCATCGTCCAGTATACGACCCGACCCGTCAAGCCCACTCCACGAAAGATGGAAATCCATATGAGAAACCAGATGAAGGCGCTCCAGCCGACCGTCTCACCGATAAGTTCAACACCGGGGTACACGGTATAGTGGGCAACAGCACCATTGCCAGCAGTGAGATTGCCCACGACCGGATCAACATTGGCAACGACATTGCCCATGTAGAATTCCTCGATCCTGCCTTCCCACGGTATTGGGCTCCGGAAGGAGTTGCGGAAATAGTTCATGATCCACGCCAAGTTGACCGTAAAGTATTGCACGACGACAAAACTGACCAAGATCGGGCCCATGCCAACGCCTTTCAGCCGATGGTTGATATTGTTGAACGCGATCACCGTCCCGCCACGATAGGCTTGTCCAATCGAAATCTCGAGAATAAGAGCCGGAATGGCGACGGCGAACACGGCCAACAGGTAGGGGATAAACCACTGTAGTCCATAATTATTGTAGACCACCGAGGGGTATCGCAGCAGATTTCCCTGACCGGCGCAGCCTCCCATGGCGGCCAGCAGGAAAGCCGCTCGGGAGGGCCATTGATCACGTCCATCTTCCGACTTTCGTGGGGGAGGAGCGATCCAGCCCACAACCCCCTTCAGATACTGGGCGAGTACCATGATGGTACCGATCAGATGAGGAAAATTCAGTTGAGACCTTGTAACTTCATGCAAGGATGTGACTTTGCAAGAGGGAGATTAAAGGAAAGGCTAACAGCAACAAAGTCGCCCAGAGACCTCCGCAGCAGATCAGAGACGCTTCCGTATGACTTCCGGCTGATGCCAAGGGCTTGCCAACCATCTCATCCTGCTGCACCAGTCACCTCGGACCTATGCCAAGAGGCTTGGGGAGGGAGGCATTCTCATCCTAGATCCTTATGTTCACGGCTTGCGCGATGGGTTGCGCGATGGGAGAGCCGCGCCAAGAGTCTTGGAAGCATCCCAGAGCGGAGACGGTGTGCCATGTCGCAGTATTGTTGGCGGGATTAATACTACAGGCAAAGATTAGCTAGCTTGGCTCCGTCATGGGAGGTGACATGCAGGTATCTCATGGTCCCAAGAGCGGATGTGTAGGGTTCGGAATATAGCCGAACGACCGAAATGTCTAGGAAACAGTCCAAGTCCCTTCAGTTGCCAAGGGCGCGGGTCCTTGGCGGGGACTTGCGCAATTTCATGGCGTTAATTGCGACATGTACTATCGCGGTTCAAGCTTATAGTTATAATGGGTTTAGCGAAGACGTGATTAGAGTCATGCTCTGCTCCTTTATGATTGACATACAGCCCAAAGCTCTTGGCCTAGAAATCGCCAAAGCCATTGGGAGGAGACCCTCGATATGAGGTAAAAATAATCAGGTTCTTGTTTTTACACTGTACAATTTTATCATCTATCTATACTACCTACCCATGTTGCATAAAGGCAGACCTACCACCCTGTAGACTGACTCCTTCAATCTGCTTCATCTCATCTTCCGTCAGCCGCCATCCAAGAGCCTGCATATTCTGCTCCGCTTGACCAGCATCGCGCACACCAACCAGTGGCAGAACGCCCTTATTGATAGAATAATTCAGCGCAACAGCAGGAACAGGCACACGCCGCTCCTCGGCAATACTCTTCAAGACATTGATAGTAGGCTCCAGCAAATGCATGGGATAACTACTGAAACGTCGGCTCTGCTGGGGCCAATTGAGGCGCGAATATTTACCAGAAAGACGGCCTTCAGCCAGCGAGGCAAACCCCTGGAAGCAGATACTCCGCTTTTTGCACTCTCGAATCATGCCACTGACTTCAGGCAAGCGGCGGACGACCGAGTACTCGCACTGACAGACAGAGAGCGGGACTTTGTGCTTGGCCAGCTCATCGGCCATCTTAACCATCTCCTTTGTGTCATAGTTAGCCACTCCAACCGCGCGCGCCATCCCGGATTCCACACACTCGGCCATGCCCTTGGCGACAGTGGATATATTGCTAGGATGGATAGGCCCGTGAACGAGGTAGATGTCCACGTAGTCTAGTTGAAGACGTACGAGCGAATCTTTAAGCTTGGACTTCGGCCCGCCAGCCTGCATGACTGTGTTGGTCATGTCTGGTGTTGATAGCCACTTGGTTTGTACCACGAAAGAGTCGCGAGGCATGTCCCTGAACAGGGTTCCGCAGATCCGCTCGCTCTCGCCGTCGCCGTAGGACTGCGCTGTGTCCACGAAGGTCAACCCAACAGACTTGAGTTTGGCCCACGCTGCGTGGATGCGCGGTAGGTCTCGTGTCGGGTTGTAGTCAAAGGTTGCTTTGTCGCCCCATGACCATGCGCCGATACTCAGGTAGGGAACAAGTACGTCCTTCCCACTCACACCACGCAGTGCGATTCGGCTTTTCGAGTCGGGTGTTAGGTCGGGTGGAAGCATGCTGACCGGGTCGCTGAGATGAGGGTCCACTGGTTTGGCGTGTGGGGAGTGCATGCCCTGTGTGCCTGATATGCCGGCTGCTAGGCCGGCTTGCATCATATACTGAGCTCCTGGGGTGGCCATTCTGTGAATATGTACAGCCGAAGCAGTATGTACATATAATTGCCGAAGTTTGAATGAACTCCGCGCTGCCAATTTGATCGGGACCTCCTAGATTGAAACCTGGTTTGATATACTATTTAGGGAGGAGTGGCGCTCTGTGTCATCATGACATTCAGCGAACTGTACCTGAGCACCTTCGGGTCGAAATCCAACTGGCCAAGATGGAATCTCTTTATCATTATAATGGTCGAGGGGAACATATAAAGTAAAGCGAACTAGACACCCATAGCGACCTCATTCTTCCATGCCTGGCCTGTTACATCTTGAAGATCATAATATTCAATGTTTGGATCCTATTATACCCGCAGAAACCATCGAAACCGGAAAACGTGACGTACAAGAAAAAAAGATTCGGGACCAAGCGTGCCAAGCAATAAAATACACGCCGTGCTTCAGGCTATGAAGACATATAGAATGCAGGTGGGGAATAATGATGAGACGGGGTCCAATATACAAAAGTAATATCCAACAGGTTTCGCTGTAAACGCCATTCGCTATGCTGAAGTATTGTGCCGCATTGATGCATTTTGTGCTTCGCAACGGAGCTTGAAGAGAAGATCATCGACCTCGCGGAAAGCGCTCGCGGACAAAGTCGTCATTTCCATTTCACCCAAGAGGGTCTTCAGGGATTGGGCGACGCCTTCTTCGCTGATGTCGGATTTGGGTTCGGGGTATGTTTCTTGGGTTTGCGAACCAGTGGTGGCGACACTTGTAGTTTGCTCGACTATTCCACCGTGCTGTACTCCATCCATGTCGACTCCCATCTCGACGTCTGGTTTTACTGTAGGCTCAATGGCCTTCTCCATTTCAGAGATTTGACTGGCAGTTGCCTCTTCGGTAGAAACAAGAGAGGTGTTCTGGCCCGCTTGATCTTCTGTAATGAGGCTCTCGGGAACCATGCACAGGTCGACATGAGGTGGGAAGTGTTCAGTATCGCCATGCTCCTCGGATGGAATGCTTGAAGGTTGAGGTTGAGATGCCTCTGATGCATGTCGCTGAGACCGCATTTTGCGGGAGCGGGTATCTCGAGGGACACTTTCGGGAGTGCTATCAATGGCGGTAGAAATAGACTCGTCCTCAAGACGAATGGACTTGCGAGACCTTTTGGACGGTCGCGGGGTCTCGCCATCTTGTGTCGATTCCTGCGCAACGGGGTCTTGAGTTGCAGGGATAGAATCCGTAGGAGCGTTATCACCACCTTTTCGTTGTGAACGGCGAGTGGATCGGCGAGTCACAGTTGGTGACAATGACGTAGCCGGAGAGACCGGCTGTGAATTGGCATGGTGGGAATCTGGAGTATCAGGCTGTAATGACTCGACGTTGACCACGTCTTTAGCCGTGGACAGCCGCGTCGACCGGCGCGTTCTCACAGATGAAGAAGGTTCCTCTTGATCCCGCTTTCTCTTCTTCATGGATGGCTCATCTGGAAGTTTTGCTTGTTCCGAATGACCCCTATCGTCCATATCCACAGCTAATTCCAAGTCCTGTCCAAGCTGTGATGCGATTTGTGTCTCTGTCTCCTCACTCGAGTCCATTAAACTATCAGGAAGGATATCAGGAGGCATGTTTGTGGCCTGCTGAGGTTGGTTCTCAGCAGGCTTAGACTGAGATTGCTTCTGTTTCTTCTTGGAGCTCGAACTTGATTTACTCCTGCGAGTAGATTTTTGGACAGGTGTCTTATCAGAGTCAACCAGTGGCACCAGTGGACGTTCTGCTGTATCTGAGTCTTTACCCAGCCCAGATCGGAGTCGCCGGCTGGGAGTCACTCCGTTTGCTCGGGGTGTAGCGTTGCTGTTGTCGTTATCATAGTCATGGGCATCACTCATGGGTGTATCTATGTTCTCCGTCGCAAGACGGGAAGTAGCCGGGCTGTTGACTGTCGACTGTTTGCCGGATAGAGCCTTCCTTGCTTTTGCAGCCCTTCGCCGCGCGCTTTTCGAGCGAGGCTTCCGAGGGCTTGGGCTCCGAGATTGCATTTCGGGAGGAGATGATGGAGGGTCTATACCCAAATCTGCAGGCAGCTGGCTCGATGTGAGTGCGTCGGAGTTCATGGCAGGTGTCGGGTCTCTGGTCCCAGGCGTAGGAGACGAGCCAATAAATCCTTCTTCATTTTCAGTAGGTGCGAGAGTGGGTGTTAGAGGAAGTTCGGTCAGTGATCCTCCGTGTAGTTTGCGCACATGCGGAGGAGTATTGAAGCCCAATTTCCGTGGAGTACTAGCTGGTGACGATGATTGAAGGGATTCAATCATCGAAAACATTTCACGATGACTCTTGCGCTTGTCAGACACTGAAATACCATCGACAATTTGCGCATCCGTGGGTTGATGAAGGCTACTCGGCAACTGGGGTTCATGGAACTGCCCAGTTGGCTTGAGGACCAGGGATGAGTCTTCGGTCCGTATGACGGGGGACGATAGCTGAGTGTCCTGGGATGGCTGATGCAATGCCCGATCCATTTTGTCTTGCGGAGGGGGAGGTAACATGTTGGTATCCCGATCGCCGTCTTGAGGGGGTAAGGTTGCGGTCTGGACCCTGGACCCGGCAGTTTGTACAGCTTGCAGAAGGGTGAATGGGGCGGCAAAAGTCTGTGAACCAAAGGTCAAGCCCCAAAGTTCGACATATCTCTTGGCTGTTGAGATATGTGAAGACTCCAAACCGGCGCAAAGAATGGGCTCAAAGGTTTTCAAAGAAGGTAGATCATGGGAAACTGATGTTTGCAGAATATTAATAGTAGCTGACGAGAGCGCACGGCACGCCGTCAGGATTCTGCTGTAAACGCCGCGGTCAACATGGACTTTGTAAGATTTGTCCTTCAACCAAAGACCAAGTGATGACTGGAGACATTGAAGAATTTGGCATTGGAATTGCGGAACACCGGTCGCCAGAAAAGAAGTTAATGCCTCGATAAAGTCGGCAAGACCGTAGGATTGTGATGCGTTGAAATTGTCATATGCGCCATGTAATGTCTGGGCAATTGAGGCGAGGAGTTTATGAGGAAAGATGGTATGACCAGCTGCCTGGATGCCGCTGCGATCAATCCCTAGTCCGGTTCCTTGCATGAAAGGGATAGACAAGGAATGACCAAGCAGTGAAGTCAAGGGCAAGTAGGTATCTTCAGCGGAGAGATGCATGAGTCGTTCCGCCATGGGTTCCACAATCATATTGGCAACCGCTTGGTTTCCTTTCTCTGTTCGAACAACGCGAACAAAAGTTTCAAGTAAATGAGACCACTCTTTAAAGGCCGACGCAAACGAAAGTCCGAACGAGAGAATTTTGATGACATTTTCGTAGTCACGGGATACAGAGCCGTCGCGCCCACGAGCCGATTCCATAGGGAACGACTGCAAAGCATCTGCGGCCGCCTGGGCAGTGGCATTCCAAACCACCTCCGACAGCTGAGCCACACATGGAATGGCACTGGTCTTTGTAGTGCTCAATTCTGCACACTGTTGGAGAAGTTCGAGGCGAGATCCGCGGGAGAATCTCCCGTTGCATGCTGCTTCAATGTTACCTAAAACAAGATGTGTGTAAGCTTGGTTCGGCGCTATTGTCCCTGCAGTGCTGCTGATTATTCGAAGGAGATGAAGAATAGCACTTTGTTGGGTCGTATTTGGATGTGAGTGTGCGGAAATGTTGTCGGTTTCATCCGCGTTTCTCAAGAGAAGCTTTTCGGTAAACGGAACGCCCCCAATAGAAACAATCATTGTTGTAGATAAGAACCTGAATCTTTCGAAGAAAATATCTGTGGTGTCGGCATTCAACGAGGGCGGTCCTACAGTCCAAAGGCGGTGCAGTAGACTCCAGACACTAGCCACAGCTTGCATCGATTCCCCCGAAGGGGTGATCTCTTTGCTGGACGCAAGCGATAGAGCACTGGACAGACTGTTCCAGGCCAATGCCACGTGAGATTGGCCAACGGCGTCATCGGTCCAAACTGAGGCTTTGAACAGATTCTCAAAAACCTTCAAAATTGAGGTAATTCTCGATCGAACCCATCTGCTGTCGGCTGCAGGCAGTTCCTCTGCTTCCATTTTGGTAGGGTCATTGATTCGATTCTCTATCCATATCTTAGCCTGCGTACTCCACAACAGGTTTGTCAATATGCGCGAAAGACAGTCACTGAGAACCGGGACTGATGAGAAGATGCTTGAAGACGGAGTGGCCACGTATTCCTCCCATATAACATCCAGATGCTGATAAGAAGCCGAAGGACGGAAAGTGTAGTATAGTAGATTATAGTAGCTGGTCAGAGCAAGTTGAGTGGGCGGTGCTCCTGACTTGTCGGTCTTCTTGCGGTCGAATTGAGAGAGTACCGGTTTGCCCAGCATTTTTAGGAGATATCGGCTTGTCGATTCGTTGGGGTTGACAGCAAAGATAAATCGATTCCACCCAATAATAGCCTGCGCTTTAATCACTGGCTCGCTGCAATTGAAGCATTTTTGGAGTACGAGAACCCATTCCTTAAAATGATCCCATTGCTCAAGATTCCATCTTTTGCTCCGGAGAAGAAGGATAATGATGCTCCAAATCTGAGGAACATGTTCACCGCTATCCACCGTCGCCATCATTCGAGTCATGCGCTCACGAACCTCTGATACAAGCTTTCGGTCATGCTCTAATGGCCGGTCGAAGAGATCCCGGATGTTTTTCGACAGTATAGGATTGGGACCGGCTTCTGTGGCCACCTGGAAGCCAAGTGCAATCGCTTTTGACCTGGTATCCCTCAAATGATGGAGCAGCGCGAATATCAAGTGTTCCATCCATAGGCTTGCTTGTGAGATGAAAGCGGACTTGGCTTGGCCTAGCAGCCGCTGGTAAATGTTCAATCGATGGGAAACAATTGCGTTGCCAGTGATATTCTTGGTTACTTCTTGTAGTACAGTCAAAAGACGGGCTACACGAGCACCGGTCATAATCTTAGGGCCAAAGTTTTGCGTCGACAATATGGACATGTAGTGCGTCAAAACAGACTTTGGGGCCTTGGCCTCATGGAGACAAGTGATGGAGTGATCGACCAGAAAGATTTTGAACTCCTCTGAAAGCTGTGTCGAAATCTCTGGATGCCAAACAAACGCAGCTGACAATTTCAGAGCCTGATTGGCAAGGTTCGTGTCGAGAGGGGAGCCGTTCGCAAGGTCCCGATTCACATCCCGCTGGATAAACTCGGTGATGAGATTCAATTTTTCGGCAATCTTCTGACCCGCCGGGAGTCCATCATACGTGCGTAGCGCGCCAAAGAATTGCATGTAGGCATCGAGTCGGGAGCTCATCGACTCGCCTGCCAGTTGTTGGGTGACCGATTCGAGCAGCATGGCAAGCGATTCGGTAGTGAATGTATCGACATTGGGTGACCAAACGGGAATTGGTGACTGCGTTGCTTTCAGGATCGATTTCGTAGGTTTGGAGTTCGGGGATGGAGGGATAGTCTTGACGTCGGGGGCCGATTTCATGGCACTAGCAAAGCTTGGTGGTTTGATGTACTTGGGCCATGGCGAGAAATTTACTTTCTTCGAACTGCGGCTGGACGGAGCGGCTTCCACCGACCCCAGCGCGGAATATGATGACTCCTTGGGCGTTTGAACGGTTACTGGTGACTCGTTGTTCTCGATAACAACGCGCGAAGCTGTCCTTGGGGGTGTAGGCGGACGAGCAGAGAGGATCTCCACCATGATTCGGATCAGACAAGAAGTGTGGAGAAGGAAAAGAAGCAATAGTCAAGGATCATTGCTGGATTAGGTGCTGTTCAGGCCCTGTCCACGATCTGTTCTAGACTGAAGAATCAAGAAGCCACCTCAAGTCGAGAAAACTAGGTTCAAGTTCCGACGCGCCGCGATGCGCGTAAAGTGTCACCGCCTGAGGCGACGAGGCATCAATAGGCGGATTTTTTGAGCTTGACTAACTATAGCTTCAATAACCTTGGAATCATTGGGAGAGTATCTCAGTGTGTAGATATGTATGAACAATAATAATCAGCATTCAGCATTCAGCATTTAACATTGAACATCTAACATTTCAATATATTACTGTGGCATTCTTTAGACAAACGGCGAAGTTCACGAAAGTTTGCATTATACAAAATATCTCGACTGGATGTTGCAAGATAGGGCTTTTCTTATAATTATGTAGTAATAAATTGTTATACAGATTTCTGGAGAGGAGGTTTTTAAAGAGAAGCTTAGGTGGGGGTCGAATAATTTATGACGATTTGCGTCTGACTTCCCCGCGTGGCTCTCTCTCCCTCTTTTTGGGGTTCTCTCGTCAATAGCTACCTGCTCAAGCTACTGATCTTACCTGACGCTCGTACTGTGCTGGGGATTCTACTTCAGCACGAGGCGTCGGTGAAAGTGACACCAGTCCTACCTCACCCCCTTACTCGGAACACTCGAGTCAGTCCGAGCTCAGATCAGGATGGCGTTTCTTCAGGCGCAAGGAACAGGTACGTCGTGGAGATTGGAGAACTCCACACCGTCAAGCAGGTTGGCTGACTCGATCTTGCACATACAGCGAAGCTACAACAAGTGACACAGCTTTTAAAATCTCTTGAGAAAGACCTACAAGAGAACAACCTCTCAACAGCAGGCAAGTCGGATGCATAGCCATCATATTATGTACGCTCCTAACAGTGATCCTATCTACTACTAGACCGAGTCCAAACCCTCCTTCAGCTCCGACAACACGGCACAAACCCTACCGACGCAGAACCGATCTATTCACAGAATGTATGAGCGCAACGGATGAAGTCGCCCGTCGAGAACCAGAATTGAATTGACCTGATCACCCCTAGGGCATTAATATCTTGGTGCGGTATGGCGTTGAAGGGGAGACCCCTGACGTACGTCGAGCAGCATTGCGATGTGTTGCCAATGCGCTGTTACTTGACCCTAAAATGCGGCAGGCTTTTGTGGACACGGGATACAGTGGAAAGTTAGCAGAAAAGCTTAAGGTAGGGCCGCAGCAGATGGAATGTCGGTACCAAAGCTGACACTGATATTTGATAGACTGAAGACTCAGAAGACGAGATGGTTACAAGTCGGATATTGTTCTACGCGACATATAACACCACATTGGACTTTAAAGACTTGATCAAGAGTCACGCATTGGGGGAGAATGTGAACTATGTGGGTGGATTGTCCGACTCGAAAGTTGATGTGCTATGCTGACCAGTATAGCAATTGAGCCGTCATGCGAAGCAGTTCCCGAAGTCCGGAAGAAAACCATTGTCAAAAATGGACGAATTGGCCTTGTCAGACACGCTGAAATTGATATACAACATCTCCAAGATATTTCCAGATCTTGCTCCCGAGTTCTCCCCTTCCATTCCTCATGTACTGAAGATCATATGTCGCATTGATATTCCAGCAAAGCCCCTAGATGGTTTAGTGGGCGGCTTGCTCAATACATTGTCTATACTTGACTTGGAGGAAAAGAAAGGCAAGGTTTTCGAGAGCAGCCCCCTTTTTCCGACATTCGACAACAACTGCAACGTGGACAAGTTGATCAGCATCTTGGATCACGCCACATCCACGTATAGCCCTACGGAGCTAGAGGAAAATGCAGTCCCGTTACTATATTCACTCATCGCTATCCACGAAGTGGCACCCGATGGGCCCCGCAAGCATATGCAGTCGCTTCTTTTGCCCGAGGACACTGACCGAAGCTTGCCAATTGGACAGTCAGACACGCTTTCTTCACGACTTCTGAAGCTCTCGACAACCCACTTTGCCAATCTGAAGGTTACAATTTCCGAGCTGATGTTTGTCCTATCAGATAAGGATGCGGAGAAACTCACTAAGAATATTGGCTATGGCTTCGCTGCTGGCTTCCTGGCAGCACGCGGCATTGAGATGCCACACAGTGCAACTGAAGCATCTTCAGCCAAGGACGGCCCAGACACCGCACGCAATCCAATCACTGGACAACGGTGGGCCGCTGAGCCGCAGGATTCCGGTCCGCCTATGACCATGGAGGAGAAAGAGCGCGAGGCGGAGAGACTCTTCGTATTATTTGAGAGGTAGGTGCATCGTAGACAATCTATATAGAACCCTTGCTAACGACTATTCATCACAGGGCCAAAGCAAACGGTCTCCTTAATGTCGAGAACCCCGTGACTCAGGCTCTCCACGAGGGAAGATTCGAAGAACTACCCGATGATACTGATAGTGACTGAGTATTATCTTTTGAGTGTCATTTGGAAGCAAGCCTTTTGAGCTTGGTTCATTACAGCTGCATGCACGGTCTATGACTTGGTCTATGACTATGCCCTATAGTAACTCTGTAGCGATGCTGGCATCGATCCAGGATCTATACGGGAAGGCCTTGCCCGGTTCAATAAACTGAAAATAGAACTGTGAATCAATGCAACACCAATTTAAATGTAGTCGAGCTGAATATGAGGCTGATATGATACGGTGTACTATACCCGCGGGCGGAATGACGTTATGCAAGGCGGAGGGTTCTCTCCGCCCGTCAAAAAAATTATGCGCGGGGCACCGAACACTCCAATTTGATTTCCTCCCACTCATCAGATCACTACTTTCTTGTGTTACATTTCATAGCATTTACTTTACACGCAACCGTCAAGATGTCGAAGCCATTCAACCCCGAGGAGGCGGAGAATCTGGAGGATGTACGACCCCGCGTCCATATGGTCGAAAGACTGAAGAACCTTGATCGCTGACAATCGCAACAGATGGAGAAGCAGTTCGCCGTCAAAGGTCAGTCGCGCATCGATTTACATCCCGTTTACGGCTTCACGCAAGGTCATAATATTGATACCCCCGTCACATTGCAGCGGTTGAACATCTCATGACATACTGGGCTATTTTGGAGAAGGTCAAGGGCTCGCAGCTTCGCTTGACCAAGCAGGACGATGACATCTACAATTCATTTATGGAGGCATTCCCCGATTTCGATCCCGCCGGGACCCTCGTCGAGGACGAGATGAAGAGCAAGGCCGGCAAGGAGAAGTGGCGCAACTGGATGATGAAGTGGAACAAGATCGACGACTTCAACTTTGGCACCATGATCCGTACCCGTGCGGATGCCGAGTATGACCAGGAAACCACCATTTTCGGTGTCCGCATGCAGTTCTACGCTGTTGAGATCGCTAGGTAAGTGCTGGTTGGAGCCGGGTGAGTCACGCATGGAAACTGACGGAGTCTTCCAGAAACCGTGCCGGTCTAAACGATTGGATTTACGAGAAGGCCCAGAAGGCCAGCTCCTGATTACAAATCGTGTCTTGTTGCTGCTGTTCTTGAAATCGAGGGCAGTTCCACATCCGGGCTGATCTGGCCGACGGCATTTGCCTGTTTCCTTGTGGCGCAGATCGTGAATGGCCTGGAGACTATGATATGATTGCGAGACCTCGCAGTATCATGGTTGAGGTTAATTGTTACGACAGAATCGTGGTCGTACACATAAATATGTGGTCTGATTTAGCGTCGGACCATCAATCGCAGCTCAAATGTAGATTGGCTGTCTGCCAGGACTTGGACAGCCTTTTGATATTGAGTTTGAAATATACCCTGAATAAAATGTCATTTCCATTGGTTGTTCTTCTTATCTTCTCGCTATTGTTTATATGGGCTGGTCTGCTGGGGCCCTCATTGCGAATGATTGTAGCCATTGCGCATCAAACATCGAGTAAGTCCATCCTCTAGCCCTAGGGTATGACTATTAGAAATTTACCATCAACAGTGAAGGCTATAATTGCTGTCTCAAAGTTGAAGCCGATGAATGGTACATTCATCCCGAGTGCCTTGCAACAATGTCGGAGCATGGGTGTCTTTGTTCTGCACCCCTCTTCAATGTTCCCCATTTGGGAAATTCCTTAGTATTGTTCT
Organism: Penicillium egyptiacum; assembly: GCA_911456345.1. Lineage (NCBI taxonomy): Eukaryota > Fungi > Ascomycota > Eurotiomycetes > Eurotiales > Aspergillaceae > Penicillium > Penicillium egyptiacum. The sequence goes on from CAJVRC010000839.1 coordinate 1,191,631, forward strand.
TTTCTTTTTTTGTGAATTATATTTGTGAGACCACTCAAATGGCCCGTCATGACTATTTCCTACCGATCTGTATCCTCTTCCATCTTGCCTCACTGCTATGCCAATATAGCGTGGCAAGGAAAATCTCCGCAAGTCAAACCAGCCCTTCAACGTGATGTTCGAACCTTTGGCAAAAATGTTACCAAAACGCAAGATTTCCGATCAGAGCGACACCAACAAAGAAAATATTCCCGAGCGCAATCCGGGCTGGAAATCGCTGTTCGGATTCACGACTCGAAGACACCTGCCGACTCTCATATTCGGGTCTATCTTCGCCCTGGTTGCTAGTTGTGTCACGCCGGTACTTGCAGTCTTCCTTGGAAATGTGTTCGACTCATTCACGTCTTTCGGGGCTGATCAGACTGATGCCAAAGGGCTTCATGGCCAAGTAATTAGAAGTTGCTTGGGCATGATCGGACTGGGAGTAGCTGGTTGGTTTTTGAACGGCGCATACTATGCTCTGTTCGTTGCATTTGGCGAAATGCAGGCCTCCGTTATTCGCAGCCAAGTATTTTTAGAGTTGCTAAATCGCGATATTGAGTGGTTTGAGGCTAAAAGTGAGGGCTCTGGGGCTTTGTTGTCGGGAATTCAAGCGTGAGTTTACCACTATACCCGCGAAATATCTTATACCTAATATCACATTGTTTCCAGGCACATCCATGAGATGCAGATGGCGACATCGCAGCCACTCGGACTTGTACTGCAATACTCGTGCCGTTCACTGGCTTCCCTAGGGCTGGGCTTCTACACATCATGGAGCCTCTCTCTGGTAACTCTTGCGGGCATTCCCATATTCTCGGCAATTATCGGATTCCTTTCCTCCAAAATGAAATCTAGCATTACAGCACAGCAGGCTGAGCTTACCGAGGCTTCCAAGGTTGCCAATAATGCTATCACCAATATCGATACGGTCAAATGCCTCAATGGGCAGGCCTTCGAGCATCGCAACTTCTCTGAGCGTATTGAGAGATCTGCCACACACTATCTTCGCCAAGCTCGGCTGAATTCTCTGCAAATTGCTTTCATACGCTGGATGATGTTCGGGATGTTCGTTCAGGGATTCTGGTATGGCAGTTCGCTTGCACGCGCCGGGAAACTCACATCTGGAGAAGTTCTCAGAACTTTCTGGGCCTGTCTGACCGCAGCTCAGTCCATCGAACAGGTGTTACCGCAGATGATCGTGATGGAAAAAGGAAAGCTCGCTGGTGTCGCCTTGAAATCGATAATACAGAGCCGGAGAGAAGACAAAATTGTGAGCGAGGCAAAGGGAACTCGCTATCCGGCACACTGTGAAGGCGATATCGAGTTGAAAAACGTGGGTTTAAATCTTTCTCTGAGTCTTGTCCGGACACTAACGAATTCGTGAAGGTATCATTTTCATATCCTAGTCAGCCTGATCAGTGTGTGCTCAAGCCGTCGAGCTTTTTCTTCCCCGCTGGAGAAACGACGTTCGTTATAGGGAAAAGCGGTTCTGGTAAAAGTACGCTCAGCCAACTGCTGATGCGGTTCTACTTGCCAACCTCAGGTGAAATCCTGATTGACGGCAACCCAATGCAAAAACTCGACATCAACTGGATCCGCAACAATATCACCCTTTTAGAGCAAAAGAGTGTTCTGTTCAATGAGTCTGTGCTCACGAACATCGCCTTTGGTCGCCAGGACCATGCAACCGTTACTAAGCAAGATGTCAAAGAGCCAATTGAGTTGGCCATGCTTGAGAACACTATCGATGGTCTCCCTAAAGGAATCGACACTTGCCTTGGCCCGGGCGGAAGCTTTTTGAGCGGCGGCCAGAGGCAACGAGTTGCAATTGCCAGAGCGAAACTACGCGACACCCCAATCCTGATCTTGGATGAACCCACCAGCGCTCTTGATCACACCAACCGATTCGCGGTGATGAAAGCAATCCGCGAGTGGCGGAAAGGAAAGACTACTATCATCATCACCCACGATATGTCACAAATAATGGAACAGGATTTCCTGTATATCCTCGAACAGGGTTCGATTGTGAAATCCGGCTACAGATGTGTCGTCGAGCTCAGTCCGGGGAGCGAAAAGTACTTCCATACGAAAGTCGACGGTCGTCTGGAAACCAAGACCCAGAACAAAATGGCTCTGGATGATATGGATATTCCGTGGGAGAGCTCATCATCGGAGAGCTTGGACACGTTGAGATCTCCAACAGCTTTCCTTGGACATCGTCGAGCCAGGACATCCTGGGCTCAAGGCCATATTCCACCAACCTTTCACTCCAGCTCACTGGACTTGACATCGAGAAGGAATTCGGAATACGTGGTCAGGAATGGGGAGTTCCCCGGGTCGCCCTTGCAAGATTGGAGCCAACGTCTTTCTTTCACGACAGAAGGGCCTGGTCATCAATGGGACTCGAAGGAACCAACTGTTCAAATGCCCGCGGAAGAAGTCGAAATGGTTCATATTGATGACCAGGGCTTCAACTCAGATCCATCACGAACGAAGCGCAGCCGGAGATCACATGCCCGCCGCAAGAAGTCAGAAGAACAGCAGATACCGAAAGAACGAATGACACCGCTTTCTCAAATTATGGGCACCATTCTATCGACTTTGACAATCAGACAGCGAATCATCATCTTCCTTGGATTCGCCGCGGCACTGGCCCATGCAAGCGCAACTCCCATATTCTCATATTGTCTGTCGCAGCTATTTGGAACTTTCTATGCTGGAAACAATAGTGAACACCTGACAATGACATGGTCACTTGCTGTACTAGGTGTGTCTTTCGGAGACGGCCTTGCGTCCTTTTTCATGCATTACTTCCTAGAGCTTTGCGGCGAGGCTTGGATGGATTCCTTTAGGAAAATTGCCTTCCAACGCATTCTCGATCAGCCACGGGCCTGGTTCGAGAAAGATGGTAACGGATCTCTCAGACTCACATCGTCACTCGATCAGAATGGAGAAGATATGCGAAACCTGCTAGGCCGATTCGCTGGTTTCGTAGTTGTTGCTGCGGCAATCACCGTCATGGCAATTATCTGGAGCTTGATAGTTTGCTGGAAGTTGACACTCGTTGCTCTTTCTTGTGGGCCTATCATTTATGTCATCACTCGAGGCTTCGGGGGAACAAATGGGCTTTGGGAAAGACGATGCAATGATGCGAACAATCTTGCCGCCGATGTCTTTACTGAGACCTTTTCAGAGATCCGCACCGTGAGAACGTTGACATTGGAAGGTCACTTCCATCGCAAACAGGCCAATGCGATCGCACGTTGTTTGCTGCTAGGGTTGAAACGTGCCATCTATACAGGCATGCTTTTCGGTATGGTAGAATCGACCGTCATATTTTCTAGCGGTAAGCTCGCTGATTCTGTCACTTGCTTGCTATTGTCCTGACTTTCTTGAACAGCTTTGATCTTCTATTATGGAGCGGTGCTCGCGGCATCTCGCGAATTCAATGTCGACGACGTGATGATGGTATTCTCGATGTTACTTTTCAGCATTGGATACGCTGCTCAGATTCTCTCATGGAGTTAGTAGGCCCCCAATCACTGCAAAATACTCTGCTCACCCCAATATAGTTCCCCAAATCAACACCTCCCGCGAGATAGCGACGCAGCTTATTCGCCTTGCAAAGCTCCCAAAAGACGGATCCCACGAGCACCTCGGTAGTTTGACAGTTTCAAAGCTCACCCCAATCAAGCTCACCAACCTGAATTTCCGATATCCCTCTCGGCCAAACACAATGGTGTTGAAGAATGTCTCGGTTTCGATCCCACGCAACTCCTGTACGGCGCTCGTGGGACGATCCGGATCGGGAAAATCTACGATCGCGTCGCTGCTATTATCGCTCTACGAAGCTCCGCCCTCCGAAACTGGACAACCTACAATCACACTGGGCGGCGCAGACATCCTTCGACTACATGTTCCCACGCTCCGCTCACAGATCTCCATCGTATCGCAACAACCAACCATTTTCCCTGGCACTATTCACGAAAATATCAGTTACGGGCTAGATCAGCACTCGCCTCTAGCCTCATCTCATGGTGTCCGAACTGCCGCTCAAGGAGCAGGGATTGATGATTTCATCTCCTCTCTGCCTCGTGGATATAATACTGTGATCGGAGATGGTGGAGTTGGCCTTTCCGGTGGCCAGAAACAGCGCGTGGTCATTGCACGGGCTCTTTTGCGTCAACCTCAGATCCTGATTCTCGACGAAGCCACGTCCAGCTTGGATCCAGCGGGTGCAGAGATCGTGCGGCAGACAGTGCGGCAGTTGGTGGCTGTGCGGCAGGGGCTTACTGTCATTATTATCACTCACGCGAAGGAAATGATCGAGATCGCGAATCATGTCGTTGTTCTTGACCAGGGAGCTGTCGTGGAGGAAGGACCGTATCAGGCTCTGGCAGAAATGAATGGTGGCAAGTTGAATGCCTTGCTCAGTGACCCTGAGGAAGTCGGTACTTAGATTGTTTCAGTGGTTGCTCATTAGTCCTGAAATTTACATTTTCGATTTCTTTTGGTTCCTATACTTAGTAGTCAATACATGTATCATTGCAATTTGCGTCATCGTGGTTACCAAGTGCCATATCCATCCATGGATGGATAGCTGAGTAAATCCGCAACGCGTAAATATGTCACTAACGGGCAACTAACTAAGGGTGTAATGGGAAACACCGATGTGGATAAATATAATTAAATCAGCAGAGAAAAGCGGTAAAATCAAATTGACTAAAGCGAAGTCCCGCATGGTCGGTCTCATACTCCTGCAACCTCTCAGTCTTCCAAACTCATATTGTACAGAGCGCCCATATCCAATTCACGTAGTCTCCACACCAACCGGGGTGAACAATGTCTCAGCCAACTCTGATTTTCGCGGCGGGCGCGTGGTACCCGCCCACGATCTTCGACCCAATTATCAAGGAACTCGCCGACTATACATGCCACAGTGTCGCATTTCCCTCCGTCCAGCAAGCAAGCTCAGTCATCGACCTTCAACCAGATATCGAGGCCGTGAAATCCATCACTCAACAGGAGGCAGATGCCGGACATGACATCGTCATCATCGCGCACAGTTGGGCCGGGTTACCGGTGAGCAGCGCGTTAGACGGACTGAGCAAGTCAGAGCGTGGAGCAGCCGACCAAAAGGGCGGCGTCGTGAAACTCATCTTCATCGCCGCTTTCCTACCAAGCGTTGGCGAGGGTTTGATCGGCGCGTTTGGTGGGATGCCCCCGCCATGGTATGTGCGCGATGTAAGTTGTCCGCTGGTTTCCATTTGCAGCTCGCAAAATTTCTACGTGATCACTGACGTTGATTCTAGGAAGAGAAGGGAACTGTGACTGCCAGCGATGCGCTCGTGCTGTTTTTCCATGATGTTGTCGATGGTGCAGAGTGGGTTAAGCTTCTCAAGCCCCATTCTTGGGCGACTCAGAATGCCCCCGCTACCGGTGCTGCGTACATGAACATTCCATCTGCCTATATGTTGACTGAGGAGGATCGCGCGACTCCGATGCCGGTTCAGCAGGTGCTGGTGGAGCGGGCAAGACGGAAGGGGGCGCAGATTGAAACTGAGAAAATTAAAACAGGACACACGCCCTGGTTGGCCATGCCGGATCAGGTGGTAGCTTACATTAGGAAGCATGCTAGGGAATCGGCTGAGGGAACTGGCTCTTCTTCACAATGATGCAGGCCATCAGCCAATTTCCAGATACCTTAGGTACTCTCTTACTTGGTGCAAGGGGTGAAGGATAAAGCACAAAATCATATCCAGCAAATTTAAAAGAGAGAACGAAAATGACGTATATACAGTAGCATTTACAATATACGACAACGCGACCAAATAGAACTGAGACAAACCTATGTCTCTCAAGTGTTGCTCTTCCTGTGCGACAGCTTATCCACAAAGCTCCTCAGCTCACGGAAGCGGCTCAGCTTCCGTCCATTCCCCTGGCTTTGTCCATTCTCCGCGGGCTGCTGAACTGATGTCGCATCGACCTCAACGGCAGACTTCTTGACAGAGCTACTAGAGCCGCCGCCAATAGTGACTGCCAAGAGCTTTGGATTGCCGTCAAAAACACTGCCAGATTGATCCGGGCCATCGTTAGGCGCAACATCGTCATAGGGGAATGCATAGCCTCGGGTATCGATGTTCACAGAATGACAGATGCGCGAGTAGTGGTTAGTCACAGGGTTCTTGTAGTAGTTCGAAACTGTCTCCCCGTTCGGTTGGTTGCCATTTATCAACAGGGTCGAGCGGTTGAACGCAGCCGCAAGACGAGCTGTAATGGCGTCTTTGGTGGCATTCCCAGAAACGGCAAAGGAGCCAGTGCTGTTGCTGAAGATGTCTCCAGTAGACGGCTTCTTGTAAGAAATACCTGGAACCGAGAAGGACAAGACATCGGAGGCAACTTTGGCGGTGACATCGCCGGCGTCTGCCTGGGTGTTGACCGTCAAAGTATTTTTGGTGCTGTAGTAAGACCATACTTCATCCACGTAACTCTTGTAGTAATCGTTGAACAAAGAATTATTGAGGGTTTTTCCCGTGTTTGGAGAAACAGCCCGCAAGTTGACCCCATCTTTCTGAATTACAAGCTGATCCCAGCCGGCATTATCCTTGCTATTCTGCTCTTTGAGAGCGTTGCAGACTAGATCGAGACCATTTGGTGGCAGACCCTTGACGGTCTGGGTTGCACCAGATCCGTTGGTTAGGGTCATGGCGATGGGCATCGACACGAAATCGACATAGCTAAGATTCGCATAAAGCTGATAGTTATTCCATGTGAATTCGCAAAAGGCCCACATCAGATTGTAGTTTGGGTCTGCCGGGGTCGATACCGAAGGCTCGACAAGTGCAGGGCCAGGATTCAGATAGAATGTCAATTTGTTGTCTCGCGCGAACCACAGTCGCGCCCCTGCAAGGTGTGGAATAGTGATGGTAGTGGTATTGCCAGGTGCACCCAGCGGAATCGCACAATCCTCACTCAGGCCGGTCCCAGTGGCCGACGGTGAGGTCGGGTAGTAGGGTGTCTTGCCATCGGATCGCAAGAGGAAAAGCGCATTATTATTATCAAGCGCTTGGCCTGTAACGTAGGCGTAGACCGTGTTCGAACCGGTGTTGTTTTTCAACTCAAAGTTTAATGTTGCCATTGTGCGCGATATCAGGGCCTTGGATGGTTTGAACAAGAATTCAGGTGAACTGAGGTCTTCAAATGATTGGCGCAAAAGCCCAATAAGAAAGCCGTATCAAGATCCACAAGGCTGCCAAGGGGTTTGACGCTGTTACCGACATTTTGGTTCGCAATAGGGCCCAATATATATAATATCGCTCAACATCCTTTGTTGAGTTTGTGCCGAACTCGTGGCCTCAGGTAGGGCAGGGTGACAAGACCCTGTGATGCAACGTGGCGATGACCTCAACTTTCTCGGGGATGATGGCCTCAACCCCATTGGAGCGGCGACCTGATTTAGGCGGACATGTCGATCATAGTTCGCAACAGGCTGCCCGCCGATATCAACAACAGTATGTACCGATGTCGATCTAAGCTACCGCGGGACGGCGCGATCATGCCGAGTTTCCAGGTGATCCAACTCCCACATATTCATCTTGGCCTCTTTATGCGGGGAACAACTTTGAGCTAAACATGTGGAACTTCCTTGACTTGGGAATCGAAGGCCAAATACTTGAGGTTCAAAGCAACCGACTTGCGATGTTCTCAACAACTCGCATTCTGCCCCGGGGCCAAGGAGGGTGCGTGATTCCAAGCTTGGCCATCGAGTCAGCATCAGGTCATCCACGCCTTTATGGATTTTATTGGCCAATACAACCATTTGATATTTCTATACCTCTATGAGACGATCGTTAACATTTTTCTCTTTAAAAAGTATGCTAGTCTTTGACTTCCTGTTCTTGTATCATATGACGACCTTAGATGTGGTCTTTCCAGCACCCGAGCCCTGAGGCTGAAGAACCTCGCAAGGCATCACGGACACCCCACGTCGAGGAGTTTGAAGATTGTTACACGGGCTACTTTAGTTTGATGACTTTCATGGGTTTATTCTTTAAAAAAGGGTTCCCCGGCCAGAGGAACGGAATATTATCACGCGGCGATGGAATATTGAAACAACATAAGATGATCAGATGCTACATCCATAGGTAGCTCCATGGGTATCCCCTCTATCCTCTCTTGGCTTAGTGAAATGTCCGACTTTTCATCGCTTTGTGAAGTTTTCGGGATAATAGAAGAGATTAAAAGGTTAAAAGGTCGTTTGTACCAAGCTGAGATATATCTTCCGAGTTTGTGTCGATTGTAGACTTTTTAGATTATTTAGCAAACAGGCAATGGAGGACGGTTTTCGAGGACGGTTCCCCAGGGCTTCTATTATGATCTACGTAGAGTATTTCATCTCACCTTCCTTGGAACCCTTCTATAGGGGTTGTATCTATTCAGACAACTTGTCAGGATATAACTAACATCCAATATACCAAACTCATTTTCAGATTCACTCACATGTCATTATTGTCTAGCAGTACCCAAAATTAGCAAATGGGAGAAAATACCATCCACGTGTTTTATCTTGCGCCTTAACTTGTCGAAACAAAACAAACCGTCCGATGAACGTTAAATTGGCCGGGCAAGGCGCGGCGCATTCCTTAGTAAGGCCATATATCGATTTTAAATCCTGAAATCTATGAATAAGCGAGATGGAAACACCAACAGGGATTATCTTTTAAGTATACTTCTGCCTAGAACCCTTGCTAAGACGTATAAGTGGCGGTCTATCAAAGTTGGTATCTGTACGACAATTGTCGAGGGCCAAGTTAGGAATTATAACCACACTTCTATTTGATCGTAATTGCGCCGATGCAATAGTTTGCTAGAAAATCTGGCTGTTAGACAAACTGCCATAGTGACATATTGTCACCAAAACTAATGAGAAATTCGCACTTCGTTCAGTTTAGCGGGCCCCAATACTAGACATCATGCAGGGTTGCAGCACGAGATTGCCTTTTATCTTGAATTGTAGTTGACGAAGCACCGTCACCATCAACATTGGGCGTTCTACAGCCACGAAGTCAAAATTTCTGGGCAGGGTAACATGGGACAAAAACATACTTTGGACCTGACGAGCAGGAACTTTTTTTAGTCCGCATGATCTCCAATTATCCAGCGGGGGCTCAGCCATGCTTAGGAGACACAGTATGCTCATATAGCCCTGGTTAACCCAAAGCCATTGCCTTGTCTAACAAGCTACCGTGCAAGTTAAACCAACTTACGATAGCTTGAAATGAGACGGCTCTCCCATTGCTTAGGGGATATTCTACAGGACAACGGCCATTTCACAATGACATAAAAAGTGGATACTTGGCTGGGGAAAGATTTGAGCTTCTGGGCAAGGATTCGCCAAGGTTCTCATGTCTCTATCTGCCGTTTACTGCGCCTCACTGACCTGCAGGCGTCGACTACATCCATTCAGAGATACCGAGGAAAATATGATGATCGACAAATAAGTATCGACAAGCCTATCAACTGAGGCATTACAATGTCCCTGGGCAAAGTCGTTCTATTATTACTTTATGTTGATCCCATACTTTTCAGCACCACATCACGATCTGGACTAACCGACAGAAATCAAGTCGAGGATATGATCAAAGCACCCATGAGAATTCGCTTGAGGACACGACTATCATAACGCCTTTGTGTGGCACGGATCCTAATGGACATCGGCCGTTACGGGACAAAGCCGAGCAGCAAGATAGTACACCGAAGGGGGCACGGGCTCCCCTCCATATCAATACTCCCGAAACAGATGATTTGACACGGGAGCAATTTGGAATTACGGCCATTCTCGGTGGCATACTGGAAGGTGCCGTGCCTGCCTTCCTTGAGATCTCGTGAGATCCAGGCAGATCCACAGAGGAAGCGGAAGTTGACGGAGAACTACCGAGACAAGCTAGTGGAGACAGCTTGATTGGGGAAGTCCGATCGCCGCTAAGCTAGGTAAACCCGCAACGGGGGGGTGTTTCAGAGATAGCTACGATAGCAAGGGCGCTTAAAGGGAGCGATGTTTCACAAAATTCGCCTACTTTACCTCTCACGATTTGGACCGAGGTTAGCGAGGTGGTTCTTCCATTGTGACACCATCACCAACGGGCCCTAATAAGCCCTAACGGTGGGAATTTGACGATTCGTTGATATTTCAGATGTCTCAGCACGCTCCCGAACGCAAGGGCGTATCTATTTTTGTACTAAGTCTTCCCTTGCTGCAAAGGGTCTCGTGCAGTTCGTCTCCCATCGAAAGTCAATAATGAAATCGATAAGTCAATGAATGATTTGAGATTTGAGATTTGAGATTCGAGACGATAAAGGGTCCCTGGAGACGAGACGGCCAGGGATCTCCCAAGCAAAATGATCGCCGTGGAAACGCTTCAAAACAACAGAAAATGAAACGATTGGTAGACAATTGCAGACAATCGACAATCCCAGCCACGATCGACAAATTTGTAGGAAATACAATTAAAGAGAAATTTGATTGAAGGAGAAGCCCCAATTGACCTCCACAGCAGGGCCACGCCAGCGTTTCATTTGCTTGGCGTATAATAATAGCCCATGTTGCCTATTCTGTTCAAGGGCTGACGCGCTTTGTCGTTTTTCTCTCATTCCTCGACTCCTTTGAAATCCGGGGATTTTATTCCATGCCTTCCATTAAGGATCTCTAGGCCGAGTTGCCTGTCCAACATTATGTACATTCCACAAAAACGTCAAAATGAAACGTATAAGAACAACATATTTATTATCGTATGACGTTTCCGATCCTTCCGACCTCCTCCTATGCTGACCTCTTAGTGTGCCGTGAGCATCATATTTGCAATCGCACTCTGTGTAGGCACCTTCTTCCTGCTCCGCTATCTACGACAACGTAACTACGAACCGAAATACCTTCCGGGCAAATACCTCAAGCGAAAATGGAAAGAATGGGGCCCACGGAGTGGCTCATACGGCCAGGTCCCGAATCAAAGTGGCCGAGATACCTCTTATCGTGGAGCCGGCACAGCACCAGAAATGCAGACCACTGATGGCGTCCGTCGCGATACCTCCATCCGTTCGATTATGACCCTACCCCCTTATTCCCAAAGCCCGAAGCCGACCGAACAAGTCATCGCCCGAGAGGGTGAACGCGGCGGGATGGATATGGTCGTGGAATACCCGGAAACTGCGGAAGAACAGGAAACTCGCCGTGAGGAACAGATGGACTCTATGTACCAGATTCGCCTGCAGCGCCGTCAGGAACTAGCCGATCGCGAGGCACGCCGTCGGGAGCGACGAGAAGCCCGGGCGCGTGGGGATTCCGCTCGTCTTGAGCAGCTGAATGCTGAAACTCGCGCACGGTCGGAACGTCGCCGTGCAGGAACCAATAGTGCAGTCGACGTATCCGCGCTTCTAGCTGAGCATCAGTCGAGAGAGCGGGACCGACGCATCTCTAGTGTGAGCTATGCTGAAATTGGACGTGTTCGCCATGATGGATCACGCCTTCGGGCCGACTCACACAATTCCGACTTCCAAGATTCGGATAGCCGACCGCTGTTGCAAAGTGACGCCGTTAGCTCCGCCGCGCCATCTTTTGAACCATCCAGCCTCGACTCTCGCGGCCAGTCCATTGCTTCGTCGATTACGAGTGAATCACATCACTCTACTGAGCTTGAACGACTAACTCTGGCCCCCACTACGACGCACGGCTCGAGCCGACCAGTGTCACAAACTGATGACGGAGATCTGGGGACGCTGAATATTCCTCCGCCTCCTGACTATGAGTACCTGGACTGGGGTGATGCACCTGCGTATCAAAGTCCTGTTACGGAGCAGAATGAACAAGCGCGACAGCTCCCGCCTATCGACCGTCTGCCTTCGATCCACGTCAATCTGCCCAGTCCCATGACTGTGTCTCCCGTGACACCGACTCAGTCGCAATTCCAGAATATCAATATCAACAACGATGGACCTCCAACGCCGACAGAGCGGACGTCGGGAATCCGAATGGTGTCAGCAGGATCGGCGACCACCATCCGTGGCCCACCACCCATACTCAACGATTCCACCCCTGAAAGCAGCCATTAAGTGAACCGTACCAGGAAATCTCATAATATATCGCTCAGCACGCGCACGATTCACGACCTATATTAGCATTAGCCTGGGGGTTCATCTCTTTCACTCGTTTGATTTCGTGCTTTTTCTCCAGCGCCTTTTCCCTTTTTTTGTCATTTACTGGGCTAGCAAGGCGGTTTGAGTTTAGATGGCTCGCAAAGAACATTGCCCATAAAGATATATCACGTCCTTGTCACCAATGTATCTACTGCATCCAATATATGTGGGAAATGGAGATCAATATTGCACTTACTTGACTTATATTTGCCGGTTTCTAGCCGTGTACAGTGCGCAACGTCACTCCAGCTCATGTTAAATACCCATAAGCATATTCACACCCGTGTCGCACACCAAATCATGCGAATGTTCGAATCAGGCCAAGGTGAGTTCTTCGTCTACTCAAGCTCTTCAGCGAAGTAAAGGCCCGCTTCTAGTGCGAATTTCAGCCGCATTCGTCAAATCCAAGTGTCGTTATGTGACGGCCCCCGCATTAAACGAATTCATCAATCTCAGAATGCTCATGTGCACGGAGTAATAGTAGAATACCAATGAAGAGAAGAGAGTAACAGGATCATTTGCTAGATAAGTCCAAAATTCCGCTCACTGCCATGCTTGGTTCACTGGGCGGCCAAAACGAGAATAGCAGTATAAGCTGAAGCGACATATGTATGAATCTGTTCCACATGCAAGCCCGCACTTTCTGCGAGCGACTCCCACTGATGCCTGGTCCGCTCTTTACCAGCAAAGGTCATCATGGCAAGATCAGCCAGGGCTGATTGCCAGTTAGCGCCAGTATCCGGCAACACAGCATCATCAATCAAGACCCGCGAGTCGGGGCCCATGGCCGCGCGAATATTGCGGAGGATCGTTGCGGCTTTGTGGTCGGGCCAATCATGCATGATTCTGCGGAGGTAGTAGAACTTGGCCCCTTAATTGAAGAAAAGGTCAGTTTTCAGTAAGATCTTGTCTCAACTGGATAGATGGAGACAAACCAATGATAGGCTGCGTTTGGAAAAAGTCATAGGCTTCAGCCTTCACACCATCGATGGGAGCGAGATTTTTCACTGCCTCTGGCAAGTCCTGCAGAACAAGGTGACCTAGAAGATTGGGATACTTCTTTCCCAGCTCAATACATTGATGGCCATGGCCGCCACCAACGTCGACGAAGAAGGGTTTCTCCGAAGCCTGTATGGTGGATGAGCCCTTGAATGGAACCTTACGGGCTTCATCGTTAAGAAGAGTGAATCCCTCGGTCCATTCTGACCCTTGAAGTGCAGTCATGATCTTTTGTAGGTTGTCGAAGTGCTTTGGCTGCTGGACAAGCCACTCGAATGAGGTGAGTTTAGTATTGTGGGCTTTCTGGAATGGAGTGTTGGTATTGACGGTGACATCTTGATAGTTGCTTTCAGCGAAGAAGGCAGGCATTGCTTGCACGGCAGGTCCAATCATGTCAAATCTAAGGTTGTGTCAAGGATGCTAGGTAAGCCGGGGTGCTTTTTAGGTGGTTAAGTCATAGGCTGAGATTACCCGTGGTATATCATGGCCTCACCCTTAGGGTCCGCCAAAACATGAGTTATGCTGTTTGCAAAGTACTCGTTAATTCCGGTCTCTTTAATCATGTGGGTCGCGGCTAGGTAACGAAGGATTCTCTCTGAACACAACAATTGTTTTAGAATTCGAAGTAGATACAGTCGTCTCAGATGCCATTACCTAGGAATGCAGGAGACGCTCTGCTCAGCGCCGCAATTTGCGTGACAGTCAAGGACACATCGCTTTTTGCGAGAGAGCGAAGGAGTCCCAAATCTGCACTAATTCGGAGCATCGCACTCGTTAGCCCCTGCAGCTGTTAGCACTTCAGGCAACCCCAGGTGTAGTACGTGATCACCAACCGGTACCGCAAGCTCCATGAAAGTGTCCTGTGGAGATTGAAGTTCAACTTTCACTCTTTGCAGAGACTGAATGATGTTCAACCGACCAGCTTCATCGGTGTCTTGCGCGAGGGCTTGAATCTGAGCAATGATTGCGTCCATAATGATACAAATGGGATAAGAAGATTCTTGGATCAAAGAAGGAAGAAGAAAAAGGCCACACTGATGGGTCAATATAAATTTCCTAGTGAAAAGAGGTTCTTATATACCTCGTCTCTCTCACATAGTTCCCATAGTAGCGGAGGCCCGCGGAACTTCCGCGGATTTGCCGGTCTTTGATTGGTCGACTTCATCACTCGCCCCCATTTCACCCACGAACTCCCATAGCTAAACAAACACTGCCTGAAGTAACATCCAGGCGCCGAAATGTATCGAGTTGAGAAAGATCGTGTCAGATCTTCACGCTCGCGGCCTGTGTCTTGCCACTTCTGTCGATCGAGGAAGCTGAAGTGCAGTCGGCTATTCCCTTGCACCAACTGCACTAGTCGGGGCAAGACTTGCCAGCTCTATCCTACTACAACATTGCCTGCCAGTCCTCAGTACCAGACTGATGAACTGTCTGGCAATGACCATACAGATGTATTGGCCCGCTTGCGAAGGCTGGAAGAGATCGTGATCACCAATAACCCAGCGTCTAGTCCCTTGGGACAAGCTACTGCCCAGGCTTCGTCACTCCCTTCTCCTCCTCCCCAAAAGTCAAATCAACTATACATGATCGACAAAGGAGAGTCATCTGCAGGGGCCGTCACTTGGCTAGAAGGCGAGATCACATCGTCAGGCTCCACGGTAGGCCTACCTTGATCGGATCGCAGTTATGGGAAATCGATCGCTCACAAAAATGTTTAGGGTAATCTTTTTAAGTCTGAAATTGAATTCAGAACTTGCCCCATTCGTAATGCAGTGGGATCTGGACCAATGGTACATCAAGCCCAGCCCACGAAAAGATGTATCTGGCTACCACTCCACGACGAAGCGAAAATAATAGTGGAAAAGTACATCACAGAAATCACTTTCCTCCATCATGTCGTTATCACCCCTTCTCTACGCACCATGGTAGATGAACTCTATTGTGAGCTGAGAGAAAGCAAGCCGGTCAAAATTGGGTACATTTCTTTGCTCTTGAGCATTCTCGCCAGTACCACGTCCTTCTGGACTGAACGAGACATGTGCAACCCCATCTTTTCGACTCCTGAAGAAGCAGTTGCGCAGTCTACCCAGTGGATGAGACTTGCGCTGGAGGTGGTTGATTACTCGCGTTACAAACACTTCGAGTCAATTCAAGATATCCAAGCGATGGTCATTTTAATATTTGTGACTGCCAGTATCCTGGGAATTACATCTCAAGTTCGGCATATACTTTCCGTTGCCATCTCAGTTGGAAGAGAACTATCCTTGCATCGGATCGACCATCCATATAATTCCAACCTAGATGTGCCTGCGCCGTCCTCTGCAGAAGCAGAGATATGCAGAAGAGTGTGGTGGTATCTCGTGGCGACTGATTGGTAAATTTTCCCTCCTACCCTTCTCCTTTTAAGGATGTGAGTTCATTTGATAGCAGGCAGATGTCGCAAATATCTGGCCCCCAGAAGGGCATATATTCAATTGATCCACGCCACATGATGACCAATAAACCTCGCAATGCGAATGATGAAGACATTGTAGATGGGATGGTTGGAGTTGGAAAGCCACTCACCCACCCCACATCGATGTCGTACTGTCTCCAGCGGATTCGATTGGGCGAGTTTTGCCGCGAAATCACAGATTGCGCTCCATTTGGAATGTCAAATCCAGGAAGCCCGGACTACGAGCACACGAAACAGATTGACGGCAAGATCTGTGAATTCGCTGAGAGTCTACCCTCGTTCTTTTCGTTGGCCTATAGGTCAGACGAGCTACCAAAAACCGATCCACGGAAATCTACCGGAATAATCATTCAACGGTACATCATCAATTTTCTGCTTCATGCCCAAAGGTGCAGGCTTCACTTGCCTTATCTGTCGCGAGCGTCTAAGGATCCTGCGTACGATTATTCACGGAAAGCATGCCTGGAAGCAGCTCGAATGGTGATCCGAGCCGAACGCCAACTCTCGCTAGAGATGATCCCCTTTGTGATCGCGCGACTAAGACTTTCAGGCTTGCTACACTGCGTCTGCGTGGCGATCATGGTTCTCCTCATAGACTTTTGTGGGAGTGGTTGTTCCCAGGAAAAGGACCTAACGGAAATTTTGGAAGCATTTTCAATCCTAGAAAAAGCTAAAGAGGACTCCCCTTTAGCAGGAAGGCTACTGGAAACCTTCAAGACGGCACTTCGCCGGCACAGTGCTTCGGGTTCAGCTGTCGAAGAAATTACAGCCACGCATTCCATCGCTCAGGACCGCGACGCTTCGCCGGGACTTGCCTGTGGCTCTCCGACGCTTACAAACATGACATATCCAACAGGCAGGAACGTCGATGACCTCCTGATGGACCCCACGTTGCCTACTCTGGATGACCTCTGGCAGGTATTCGATGACAATGTGGACTCGGGGACTATGGACTGGAATAGCTTCTTTGCTGATTCAGATAGTGCATTTTTGTCTATGTAGTATCAGTGGTCTCAGCATGCGTTGACTGGCAATTGAAATCCGCGACATTATGACGCATGATATTATGTCAATTGATTTTATGTAAGAGACTTTCGTCATTTCTACAATATCCTAGTGCATTGGACTCCACTTAGCTATCCAGTCATGTCCACATTGAGATCGACATAGCATGGTCAGGTTGAAGTTGACCGGCATATCGAAATGCATGTCATACCATTAAATCTAAGGCGACCGGTTCTGTTAGCAACGATGCAGCTTTTGGTTGATTGGTCGGGTTGCATGGGGATAATGTTGCCTGGTTGCTAGGCATATTCTTACTTTGCCACTGCAAAGGGACGTTGCCTCTTGTGCCAGCTGCAGAAATATTTACTGTACTATCCATCAATCTGCCGTCTGTATTGTACAACATATGTTATACAACGTCCACGGGTACGCACGTAGCAAGATTGGCGGGGCCTCTAGAATCTCAGAATGGGAGCCTTGTTCTAAGCTTATGCGATTATGGTTAGATCAAATGCTCCAATATAAACGCGTATTGCTGTGGACTGTGATATACTGCGGAGTAAATCCAAAAAGATATGTATAATGGTGCAAACAGTGCAAAAAGCATGACGTGGATAATAATTCCAAAATGAAAGGCTTTTATATAAATTTGCCCATGGTTGAACGATATAAAAATAGTCGGACGTTGCTGTTGGCTGGGCCCAATTCGGGTCCACTTCCATATTGTTCATGATGACATCCGTGGATAATCCGATCCAATCTCTTTGTGTTGTCTTTTCCATTATCGTCTTTCATCATACTTATGAGAGGAGTGCTTTATGTTGTCTCTCTATCCGTATCTGTTACACGGTAGCAACTATCCTTTATATGTATCACAATTTGCCCCAACTCTATGATCACACTGAAGGATATAATGTACTATATATGTTACGTGTACAGCATATAAAAGACTGTAGTCAGAGATACTGCGTTAATGACAATGGCGCCTGGCACTATCAAATGATTCCTATTTTATTCCTTTATTTATTATACTTCACAATACGCTCCATATGATGGTAGCAGTTCGAGGTTTGTAGGTATATTACATGAGCATACAAAGTGCCCCAGATAGCACAATTGACACAATTGACTGTTTGTATGTACAATATATACTAGCTGTTATTATAAATTGGAGTGCCAAGGTTAGTTAGCGTCTTGACCCATATACTCCCGGCTACCTGGTAACGACAATGGGACTCGATTGAATGATTTGAGCCTCTCGGTGGACTCAAATAGGTAGTGATCGATTGGGAGAATGCATCTTGCCACCTTCAATCGGGCTGCCTGGACCGTAAACAGTACGTCCACATCCCTCTTGTACTCAGCGAGTGGCCATTGTCCATGTCTTCGGATCCTGCTTAAGTGGAGAAACAAGCCTACGCTCATACTCCATCTTACTCCACATCTCAATGAATTGGACCTCTGTTCAACATGACGTTGTGCATGTTGCTACGCATCTCGCTCCGGCTGGTTCGGACCTACCATTGTCTACTCTCCGAGACCAGGGTATTGGTCCATCGGAGTTCTTCCCCACGGTCAACGGCATGAATGGCGGACAGCGAACAGTTTGTATTTTCCCCTATGCTTTCATCTCGGGGGCTTTTGCCGGTCATGTGTGCCCTGATGTTACATTTTTCGTTGATTCGTTTGGAGCTTTAACCCACCGCTTCTTATAAAGATGCACTTTCCCCCAAAACCTTGCTACCTCAACTAAAGCCACATCTGCCACCATAACTCTACCGGTAGATATTGCCAGATCGATCAATTGTTCACGAGTTTCTTTTAAGAAGGGGCGCTGTGTTCATTCGCTAGCTGATCAGCCTATCCAGATTCGCTGAACAGCAACCATGAAAAACTTCATTGCCCTCGCTGCCTTTGCTGCGGGCTCTAACGCCCTCGTTGGCCGCAGGGATACCTGCTGCTTCCATCTCAGCGCTTCTGGCGGTGCCTCCGGTTCACTTGGCCAGCTGGGTGATGGCCAGAACCGCATTGGCGATGCTAATCTGCAACCCGCTCAATACTGTATCGACGACAACGGCGCCATCTCCGACTCCAATGGCCGGGGGTGCATCCTCACCCGTAAGTGAATTAATCAATCCCTTATATATCAGCTATCAAGCATATACATCTGACTGTATGACAGCTCCCACCACTCAACTCCAGTGTGACGAGGGTGTGACTCCTGCCCCCGGTTTCTCTATCAACTCCGAGGGTAAACTCCAGTACCAAAACAACCCCGACTTCGTTGCATGTGCCACGGGCCAGAACGGTGGTATGAACATCTACACTAGCCCTAACAAGATGGATGTCACTGGCTGCGTGAATGTGGTGATGTCTGCCGACTCCTGCGCGGGTACTGGTGGCGGCCCAGGTGGCCCTGCTCCTGGTCCCGCTCCAGGTCCTGCGCCTGGCCCCGGTCCCGCTCCTGGTCCCGCTCCTGGCCCTGCTCCTGGTCCCGCTCCTGGCCCTGCTCCTGGTCCCGCTCCTGGCCCTGCTCCTGGTCCCGCTCCTGGCCCTGCTCCTGGTCCTGGCCCTGGTCCTGGCCCTGGTCCTGGCCCTGCTCCTGGCCCTGCTCCTGGCCCTGGTCCTGGCCCTGCTCCTGGCCCTGCTCCTGGCCCTGGCCCTGCTCCTGGTCCTGGTCCCGCTCCTGGTCCTGGTCCCGCTCCTGGTCCTGGTCCCGCGCCCGGCCCCGCTCCTGCTCCTGGCCCTGCTCCTGGTCCCGGAGCTCACACTGCCACGACCACCGTCACTGTCACTGATTGTACCTGCCCTACCTCCGTTGCTCCTGGAGCTCCTGGGGGTCCTGGGGCTCCTGGTGGCGGTCAAGCGTCGGTCCCTGGTCCTCAGCCCTCCGCTCCTGGTGGTGGAGGAGGTGGTCCAGGTGGCGGTGGCGGCGGCGGTGGTACGCAGCCTGGCGTCTCTCCTAGCATGCCTGCCCCCGGTGGTGGCGGCGGTGGTACGCAGCCTGGTGTCTCTGCTAGTGTGCCTCCCCCCGGTGGTGGCGGCGGTGGTACGCAGCCTGGTGTATCTGCTAGTGTGCCTCCCCCCGGTGGCGGCATGCCTCCACCTCCCCCCGGCGGCACCGGCGGTACGCGTCCTGGCGTGTCGGTTAGTGTGCCTCCTGTCACCGGCGGTGGTGGTACGCAGCCTGGTGGTTCTCCCACAGTGCCTACCCCTACTAGAGGCCCACAACCCACCGGTGTTCGCCCTCAGCCTACCGGCGGCTTCGCCAACACATCCGTCCCTATTAGCCCTGTCTCCCCCACCACAGCCACTGGGACCTCCGGCGGTGCATGTCCCACTACCCTCTCGGGCAACTACGAGATCCCCCACCTTATTGTTCGTATCGACTCGTCCTCGCCAGACACCTCTGCAGGAACTGGGCTTAACGGTACCGTGACCTCGAGCATATCGACCGTGTTCAACTTCGACATCCCGAACTCCGACGCTGGCAAGACCTGCAGCCTCGTGTTCCTCTTCCCCAGGCTTGAGGATCTCGAGACCTCCTCGTTCACTTTCAGTGGTGATGGAAAGATTGACTTCGCTAAGCTCTCTTCCACTGCCGATTCCTCGACATCCTTCAGCAGTGTGCCCTCAGTGTCTCAGGACCTCGGCACCATCACCGCCTCCCCCGGTAACTCATATGTTGTCTCCACCTTCTCCTGCCCGGCTGGCCAGGCTGTCGCCTATCAGATGAAGAACGCCGGCACCACGGACTTCAACTTCTTCGAGGACTGGAACCCCGCTCCGTAAGTTTCCTACCACCTTCCCTTCTGCTGCATGTATATCAGCTAACAGCACTTTCAGTCTCGGTCTGTTCATTACCACTTGCTAAACGAAGAACCTCTTGTGTAACTTGGGCGGTTTACGACTATGGACATGTGATTTCTAGGGCCATTATTTATGCCTTGTAAACTTCCATTGACGTTTCCTTCACGTCGATATGTATTTTCTTGATATTTTTCTCGGTCCAGTGTCCATCTCAAAAAAGTTGACTGTCTATTTGGTGGAAAAACATAGCCATATCTGGTCATGTTGTTTGTAATTGAGGCACACATAGTTAGCGTCGACGTTCCCTCCAGCTATCGGTTAGTATATTGAATTCACTCCTTCAGTTCCAATGTTTTTCTCAAGTAGAATGACCGCAAAGGACATGCATATAGATCTGACTTGTCCACCCAGGCAGCAAAAAGCTACTCTCAATTTTAAATTCTTTATTTAAGGAGTGGATAAGAAAGGAAAAAAACTTCGATACCGGGAATCGAACCCGGGGCCACGGAGTGAAAATCCGTTAGGTTAACCACTACCCCATATCGAACTTGGGATACCAGATCCCTTCTTTATGAAATGTTAAAGAATGCCTCGCAGACGGTATATTTAACCAGCTATTACATCCATGGATATCGACCTCGGGAAGTATAAGGCTGCAACAAAGCCACTTTGAGACAGCCCTGGAGCCAATTATATACCTCGGAACGGAAGAAAGAAGGGGAGACTACCGTCAAGTGCCCGCCAAGTGCCCAGATGCTATTCATGCCGATGCCAAGCAATGCCCTTTAATTAGGCAGAGATGTTTATTTTCCCTATTTCAGATCTTTTAATCTTCTGATCTTCCCCGATTCTCTAATTTCTTGGGGAAGTCCTATCGTTGACCATGGAAATCCCGGCAAAACTCCCCTTCTCCAAGCGCCGGCTCCGACCGCGTGTTGTGATCTCGTGTGTCGATTTTCCCCAGGTCGCCCCCCGCCAAATCCCTAAACTAACGATTCCTCAGCTATATCTTTGACTATGTGATCATTATGTACGGCCTAATAAATTTCCCTCTTTACTCTGTACTAACTCCAAAAACAGTGCCTGCGTTGCCGGCTTCGCGATTCTCAACACGATCGAGCCCTACCACCAACACTTTTCCCTCATCAACACCTCCATCCAATATCCTTACGCCGAACATGAACGCATCCCCATGGCTTGGGCTGTATGCATATCCGGCGGTTTCCCACTCGTTCTTATTATAATCTACACCTTGTTCATCGATGGCTTGTTTTCGCACCATAAGCCACAGGACGCGGCGTCTGGCAAGCGGAAGCTGAGAGGTCCGCATCGCTGGAAGGACAGACTTTGGGAGCTCAATTGTGGAATTTTGGGTCTTTTGCTGGCTCAGGGACTCGCGTTCGTCATTACACAGGCGCTGAAGAATGCATGCGGCAAGCCCAGACCCGATCTTATTGATCGCTGTAAACCACGCGCTGGTAGCAAAGACCTTTTCCCGGGATTGTCGAACTCAACGATTTGTACGGGTGATCCCCACTTGTTAACAGATGGGTTTCGGTCGTGGCCGTCCGGTATGCAATATGACCCGATACTGCTTTTCAGAGTCGCAAAGTGCTAACCTTGATCCCAACTAGGCCACAGTAGCTGTGTGTATACCCTCTTGCAAGTCGCCAGGTCTTTCCTATTACTAACACCGTCAATAAATAGCTTCCTTCGCCGGTCTCGTTTACATATCGCTCTGGTTAGGTGGGAAGTTGCACGTTATGGACAATCGCGGTGAGGCCTGGAAAGCCCTTGTCGTCATGGCTCCTCTACTCGCAGCGACCCTTGTGGCCGTATCGCGTATCATGGACGCGCGCCACCACCCCTTCGACGTGATTACGGGATCGATGCTTGGGATCGCCTGCGGCTTCGTCGCATATCGCCAGTATTTCCCACCGCTCAGCGAACCTTGGCGCAAGGGTCGCGCCTACCCAATCCGAACCTGGGGGACCGATCCTGCAGGACCCGATACTGTCCGACTTAAGGGCCCCAGAGGCGAGAGCATGGTTGCTCTCCGCAACCCGGAAGAAGAGCGCATGAACCCGCCGGATATCCCCAGCTCGGAACATACCAGACCCGACCCCTCTACCTACCTTCATGACTCCAACCCATATGCATCGAATGTTTACAATCGCCACCCGCATGACCATGACGGCGATGGCGGTGCTCGTTCGTCGAGCGAGGACGACGTTCCCAACGGGTATGAGATGCGAGATGGTCATACTATGGGGCAGAATCCCGGTGCCGATCGCCATCCGCCTCAATATTAGCACGGTAATTCGTATGTTTCCCAGACACAGCCGCTGACGGCTGATGCTGACGGGATGGCGGACCCGGGGCGTCCGTTGACGGGCAGGGCCATGTAAACACGAATTATGGGGTTATTGATGATTTGAAGTCTACTCCGTAGTTCAGAGCGGTAATTGACCAGACAATAAGTGCTTATGATTTGATTAAGCCATGGATTATTGCGGTGGCTGGTGATACAACTCTGTACTAGCATGATTATGAGTATATTGGCGTTGAAAACAGAAGAATCTGCATTTGTTGCCATTGAGACCAAGCATATTTAGCAACAGTACCTATATCTCATTAAACAATGATCTATACAATTTACAAGTGCAATGAAGTCAAGTCGAAGTCCAAGTGCTCCGTACAGTCTCCACTTTAAATGTGGTTGGCTTGACAACGATCATCGATACTCTCGTGCCGTAACCTATCAGTCTAAAGGATACGGAGTAATCAAATGCAAGACATAGATTAAAAAGGGACTACTAATGCAAGTGCCTAGACTAATCAATATATAAAAAGCGTCGAGACGAGCATTGAGGGACTCAGGTTACCCCAGCCACCGACATCGTACATTGTGAGTCGCCCAGCCTCCTCAGCCCAAGATGACGCTGAATATCTTTTTTGTTTAATTTCCCCTCTTATTTGTGTCTTTTTTCCTTCTTTTTTCTACTTTCTCTTCTGTATCTCTCTGCATCTTCTACATCGTGCATACTGCACTGTAATCGCAACTGCCTGTGCTTTTTTTGCGAGCTCGTGTAGCCCCACGATATTGTTACTGTAACTCGGACATACCCCAAACATCTCGAGACAGTTGCACATTCCAGAGATCTGAAACCCAATCTCTGAACTGCTGAGATGATTGGCAGTGTGTTCTTCATATTCAACCGCCTGGTTGAGATCGTCTTCCTGATCCCAATCATTGGCATGCTGGTATGTCAACTGTGAACCAGTCTGATCAGCAATACCCCTCGAGCCTCCCGCTAATGATGTCTCCGAACTTAGGCCTACTTCGTCAACGGCTATCTGAAAGCAAACCAGCTGACCCCATCATATGTCCTGGTCCTCTTCATCGTCAGCGTAGTCGCCATTTTCTGGGCCCTCGACACGCTAATCCGCTTCTCAACAACAAAGCGATCCGCACACTTCGTCGCATTCGTCGACCTGCTCTTCTTCGGTGCCTTTATTGCATCCGTCTACCAGCTCCGCTTCATCGCCAACGCAGACTGCGCCAGCTGGCATGGCGGCTCCGTCTGGATCTCTCTGGGTCCATTCGGGTCCTACGGCCAGCGCACAGATAATCCGCTTTCGCTGGACATCAACAAGACTTGCGCTATGCTGAAAGCTTCCTTCGCAATTGGTATCATGGAGACGGTATTCTTCTTCTGGACTGCACTGCTTGCGCTGTTCTTGCACCACTCACATAAACCGACTGTTGTTAAGGAGACGACTGTTCGAAGACGCAGTCATTCCAGTCGTCGTGGTCATGGCTCCGGATCGCACTCGCGTCATCGCAGCTCCAGTCGCAGACCAGCGCCTTATGTCGTCTGATTTTGTTTTATATGATTGGCTTTTTTTTTTACGCGCGGTGCTTCTCATGATTGAATGAAGATCATATGCCTTAATGAGATACGGGTTGGGATATTTCCTTGGATGGATTGATACAGAGCATTTGTGCAATCCCAGCGATGGGTATCATATTCAAATTTTCGTCGTATGTGCTGGGAACATGGCCATTTTGGGCCCTTCAGATTGCTGTCTCCATGTCTTTTCATACTATTGTTTTATTTTATTTGCAATGCCAGCTCCCTTATGATCAACTGATATGCGATATGTCTCTGCATATTACATGTTCAACAATTCATTCCCCTGACTTTGAGTTGAATTCGGATTAGGCTGTTCTATTGTTAGACCCAATATGAAATACGAGGAGCTAAGATCCTATTGCGACAAAGATCTCCCCGGCCATTCGTATTTCGTCCCGCGTCCCCTCTCTATAAATACTACAAGTATTGGTTAACCAACTTATTCTCTGATCTTTTCTAATAAATCTGTTCTTTCATCATGATTTCTACCCAGCATTGGACAGGGGTTCTAAAACCGGCTGCCCTTATACTTGCATTGATTGTTCTGGTGTTCAATATCCAACCCGCGCAAGCGGCAATTCCTACTTCACAGCGCTTTGATCTGTCAAAGCCTTCATACGACCTCTTCCGCAGCAAGTCCCTGCATGATACGACTGTACAACAAGGCTTCGCATTTGACAATACCAATCGCCGACTTTTCGTCGCCCAGCGACGTGATGGCTCCTCCGAGACCTCGGGGGACCTATGCATCACCCAACTCGACTTCGATGGCAACTACGTGGGACACATGTATTTGACGAGCTTTGGTCACGGCGTCTCCTTCGGCGCTCAAGCAGTGGGCTCATCATCATACCTATGGACGGAAGTGGAGGCCAATTCGAAGGGATATGGCAAGAAACTTGCTCGGTTCAAGTTTATTAGCGGAACTACGCTGTCGTCGGCCTCATCATCACTTGAGAAATTCGTTCCTATCGCTGGTGCTACAGAGCATACCTGCTGCATTGATCCCGTGAATAACCGTCTGATTGTCCGCCACCACCTCAGTGACGGTAAACACATTGCCGTGTTTAACTTGGATGAGGCAACAGACGGGGATTTCTCCAATCCTCTTGTGAATTTCAAGCATCCATCATTGGACACGGCATCGACTACATTCCAGGGGTATGCGGCATATGGCCAGTATATCTATCTCCTATATGGCAACTCGTATGATGTCACCAATGGTGAGGTCAATTCGGACGTGACCGCTGTCAACATGAATACCGGATCTGTCGTCCAGGGTCCTCTCATTACAAAAGCTGGATCAACACTATCGTTCCGCGAACCTGAAGGATTGGCCATCTATAAGACTGCGGCTGGGGAAGTTCGTCTTTTCTTGGGATTTGCATCGGGTAACAGTGGTGATCGACGGTCGAATTTATTCTACAAAAATGCTTTGGTTTAGTCCATACATTGCGACATGCAGGCTCATTTCCACTCTGTGATAGGCGAGTAAATATGTATTGCGTAGAGAAATCTATTGAGAAAGAATCAATCTTCGAAAATCTTATCCCAAGCCCTATGGCAGCCCTATGTACCTATGACAGGACACCCTGGCTAGGTGCCTTGAATATTTTCTCTCATTTTCTAGTTTCGTACCCTCTGTTTTAATAGCGATCCATCGATTCCTCCATGGTTGATTTGACGGAATATACACGTATAGAAAGTTAGGTCCGTCAGAGCAAATCATAGCCCAGTGCTATCTCACCACTGCTTCATGATCTCATCTACCCTGTACATTCGAACAACTGAATTCCCCATCGCCGTTGAGCAGGACTTGTTGAACGCCTTCAGGACTAACATCAATTATCGTCTCGAATGCTTGGTTAGCAAGTCCACGCTAACTCTAACTACTACAAAACCAATCTACGGGGGAATTCCTTGCATTATAAAGCATTTGCAGTCAATTCATCCTATATATTCACCTCAAATTAAGCATTCATAGCAGTCCCTCACAAGGCCAGCGAAAGTAAGCTGCGAACATTCTCATATATCCTCCAGATCGAACCGCAGGTACAGCTTGTGAACATCGGCACCAATGTGGAAAGTAACGATACTCGCAATTCGGTTCTCCCTTGGCCCCACGCACACAGAATGATGCAATGATCTTGCCTATTCCAGTCCCTAGCAGGGCATTGAACTCAGATGAGGAAGGCTTCCAGGTCTGCTCTGTGCTGGATAGATAACGAAGTCCTCGGGATTTGTGCACCTTTCTGAGACACGACAGGGTGTTCACTTCGTTGACATTAGGCACAAATACATTCCTCAGGCTATCCAGGGGAAATCCATTTTGTAAGCTGCCTTGGTGAACTCGGATATGTAGTCGCTTCTCTTGGATCTAAAAACATCGTCAATAAAAATCAGTCCTGGACCGGTGCGCCCAATCCACCACACTGGTGGACCTTCGTCCCGCAGCGTAATGCTAACCCGTCGATAGGTGGAATTCGCGTTGCTCATGTTAAGAGCAGCTAGTAATCTTGCATCTAGATGCACAGATGCTCAATCGATGACATAGTCCCGGTCTCTAGGCGTCAAAGTGAAAGTGGAAATGGGGCATGGACAACCCGATGCACGGTGGTTTTCGATCCATTTCTGTAGGCTTCGTCCCTTCTTTTCCCGCAGAGGGTAATTGTCGGCCATTTTGCTTTGTGATAACGGTTGAAGGGTTGGATAAGATGAAGGAATAGAGGAGAGTCCGTTAAGGCGCCCCCTGACTTGTAGATCTATCCGTATGGTACGTCTTTTTCACAAGCTTCATTGGTGAGCAGTGCTTCCTTTATATATGTTTCAGGCCGGAACGAGGCTAGAGATTCAAAGAAGGCTCAATCAATGCAACTAAGATTAAGACAATGAAGTAAAAGAGGACAATGTGAAAAGAAAAGAGATTTGATAAAGGAAAGAACGACTCTGGAAGTCGTGAAGGCCCCAATTTCTTGAAAGATTAAGGTTGGATTGGAACTAAGGTTGGAACCCCAGACCCATGGGAACTCCCAGAGCCGCATTGAAATGCAACATGCATGGATACATATGTAGGCCTGAGGCAGCAGTTCTAGTGACAAAGAACAAAGAGTTCTTGGAGGGCTCCTATCCACTTGAACTCTAAGATCCATTTCGGCCAGTAAGGGACAGAACAAAACACATCGTGCGAGAAATCTAACATAAGCTCGACTAGATTATAACCGGACTTTCATTATCGACGAGCTGTTGACTCCTCGGATACCCCTTTCGATAAAGGGGTCACTTATGCTTCGATCGCCTACCTCGCGAAAGGAGGTAACCCAATGACCTTGCCTCGTCTCACAGCCAATCTCTCGACGCAAGTTCGCAAGTTGATATAGACACTGAAGGAAAAACGACTCCAGGCCTTGAGTTCGATATTACCTGTCAAATGCACCTGCCCCCTTTCAGATCTCCTCAATTCTTCCCACATGTCAAGCTCACGCTCGGAAAAGACTCTATCACGATCAGGAGCCTCCGCTTCTACCGGGTTTCTCAGCTTACCCCTCAGCTTACCCATTGAAGCTCGCAATGAGGTTTACAAGTATGTACTTACCGTACCACACCCACTATATCTTTTTCAAGGTCCAGGAGGTCCTGTGCAGACCTTTGCGCCCGAAAAGCCTTACCGATGGCTTGCATTGCTATACATCAATCGACAGATATATAACGAAGCCAAGGCAATTTTATACGGCACAAATCGCTTCACTCTCCAGGAAGTGGAAGTGGAAACAATGCAACGCGAGGACAGCCTTTTGAATTCCATTCTGAACTGCATTGGGCCTGTGAATGCAGGTCTACTGTCCCATCTATGCATCAATTTCCCGGCTACGAGGATGATAGAAAGTCAGCCAGGAGAGATCAGGCTTAGAGAGGATAGCTTGCAGAGTTTGCAGCTTCTGCAAAAGGAGCTTAAAAACCTGAAAACACTGGAAACTCTCGTTTATAGCCGGAATTCCCGCAGCCTGCTCCAGGGGAATCTCGACGATACCGAGCCCGCTCAAGAGCTGTTCTTGGAAATTGATGCGCAATTAAAAGGCATTGTCTCCCTGGACAAGTTCGTTGTTAGAATTTGCAGTGGATCTCCAGACCCTTGGGCAAGAGAATTTCTGGAACAGCTCGGATGGGTCGTCTTGGTCGGCGGTATATAACTATATGTAGTTTTGAGGCACGCACTAGATAGTCTCGTCATTTCTAATCTAATACGAGCGTCGTGACAAAGTATACACAATAAGTAGCTTGGAGCTATATTACAGAATACTAAGGAATGTCAATCTCCACAATTTAGAACCTAGCTTCTGCAACTACTTGACCCATCTCACGTTCCATCCCCACCTTGACATCTCCGCAGACCTCTCTTCCATAAACAGACTTATTCAAAAAAATAGTGTAGGTCCATTGGCTTCCACAATCACTGAGTACTCTCGTGAGTCTCGAAGACTCCTTCAGCAGAACGTGAGCCGCCGGTCAATCTCCAAAGTAACTGTTGAAACATTGCTCGGTCAATTTCCGAAGAGATAACTCCGTCATTGGACCAAAAAGCTGCGCTGAAGTGACTTTGGGCAGCACTTTCCTGATTTCCATAGATGTCTGGTGCAAATATTAAAAATAATGACTTTCAGGGCGTTGGTCACAAATTATTTCATCGGATTCCCTTAAGATTGGGTGTGGCCGTGGCTCATTCGAGGCGAAAGTCTTCAACACAAACTCCTTGACCGAATGATGCACGAGTCGAACCTGATGCTTCTTTACGTCTCTGAACTTGACGTGAGCAATGAATGGATGAATTAACCGCATGACTCTCTTGTAATCAACCTGCTTGCCAAGAGCATTTACGGTAGTGACATATTGAGTCGTACCTAATGCAACGGCCCAGGCGAGCTCTAGTATGCTCAAACTCCTATTTGTGATGGCGAGAAGCTTGAGAGCTGCACTGGCAATGTCCAAGTCCTCAGGATCCTCGAAGAGCAGCGGGAAAGTACTGTGCTGTAGATCTCTGACAGCTGTTCGGGGAGTGACGTTTCTTCCAGGAAAGTTTTCATCGGTTCGAATGCCCCGATGTTCCGAGTTTCAATCAGCTCAATAGTCATCCTCGTCCATATAACGCTTCCTTTTGCTAGACCAGTCATTCTGTCTATGACAAGTGACTTGACATCCGGCGACAGATCGAACAACTTCTTTTCGACAAGCTTCTCGATGATAATGCCATCTCGATGAGCGTCGGTTATCATTTCGATTTTAGCTGTGTCGTGAAACTGTTCCGAGATCTCCTCCTGCGCACGGGAAGATAGTATGACTTTCAGCCCCAAAACTCTCTGTGATAGTTTTTGTAGTATTGTCAGAAGATTACTTCGAGATTCCGCAGAGCACTTGTCCAGACCGTCAATCACCATGAAGACTGGCCGAAGCATGGCTTCGAGGACTTTGCATAGGAACTCTCTCAGCGTTTTGGAATCTGTCGCCGGATCAAAGTCCACGCAAGTCTGAGCCTCCTTGTACCACTGAAAAAATGGCTTCTTTAGATCCGGGAGCTGTGTAAGGAGAGACAGGATTAGAGCGGACAGTATGTAGATGGTTTCCCCCGTCTCCTCGTCCCGGCAATAGTAAAAGCAGACCTTGGGCTGAGGTAATTGGTGTTTGCTTCTTCGCACCAGCTCGTCCGCAAGAAATGCCATAGCAGAGCTTTTTCCACTGCCCATAGCGCCGAAGATTGCCAACTGATGTGAATCGGAATCGTGATACCAGTTTATGAAATTGGAGTTCTCCAGTAGGAATTCGCAAGCTTTATCGGCTCGTTGTTTACTCAAATATTGATGGTACTGACTTTGGCGACTCATCCTGTCACCATCGGTAAACTTGTTTGCTTCGGGTAAGAATGCGTTTGGTAGCTTAGAAAGTATGAAGACTTACTTTCCCGATCAATATCGAACTCGCTTTTGATCTTCGCGACATTTTTTGAACGTTCCGAGAAGTATTGCACAATGTTTGGGGGCCGGTCATTATCCATTGTGAACCTTGCTCCAGTCCTTTTCAGTGGTAGAATATTAGAAAGGCTTGAAGAAGGGAGTGATCAACAGAAGTGATAGAATAGTTGGTGATGATGATCTCTAGGTACGGCCATGAAGCTCTACATATAGCCTCGAGGGACAAAGAAACTAAGGCCTGAAAGCCGGAGAAAGGATCTCGAAGTAGCAAAATGCATGAAAGCAACTTCACTGCGTCAATTCAACAAAAGGAAATTCCGTGTAAAATTATTCCATGGATGTCCTCCCTGTCCGCTTCCTGGTCGTATCTTCCCTAGAACGTTGAAGTATTTGACGTTTTATGTGTTAAAAGCAACACACGTAAAAGTCGATACATACCTACCTAGGTATTGTAGACCAATGACAGTTCCGAGTTGGGCCGAGGTGGGTTTGTCTGGGTTTGTCAGACTAGTCCACTTTCATTCTTAGGCTCGATTCCATGACTCAACCGCACCGCACAAGGCACTTCCTAGGAGAGCACTGAAAGAAGTGATCGACATGGCCACAAAGGGTGAATTTGTAACTGTGAAGGCATCCTTGCCCACAGTCCCGCTTCCCGCAAATAGCGAGCGACCAGCAATAACAACGGATCGCTTACTCGTCCGCGCCCTCCAATCAACTGACTTGGAAGCCTTACATGTCCTGCGCACACAAGAAGAAGTCATGAAATGGACGAAGGCTGGATGCATCGATGAGAGTATTGAGAAGACCAAATCCAGGCTGGATCCTTTCCTACCACCAAATGATCTTATCACTGCCAATTGTGCCATCTGTCTGAAGGAAACGGGCGAGCTTATCGGTATCGGTGGCTGTCATCTTTATCCTGCAACGCATGGATGGCCTGAAGTTGGATACATGCTTCGGACGGACGCTTGGGGGAAAGGTATTGCGACGGAGTTCTTGAGCGCCTGGCTGCGATTTTGGTCGGAGTTACCTCGGACGGAGCGGGAGGTCAGAGTTCAGAAAGAAATGGTCATTGGAGAAGGTGTAGTGGATGAACACCTTATCGCTATCACGGAAGCAAGCAATAGTGGAAGTCAGAGGGTATTGGTGAAATGCGGGTTTGAGCGATTCCGCGAGTTTGTCGAGGTGGATGATACCGAGACCGTGAATCTTGTTGCTTTCCGCTTTCTTCCAAAGCGATAGAGCTTAGCTACATATGTACATAGGTATACCCTCTCTGTACGTAAAATATAAGAAACCGTTTATATCACAGCTCGGAAGTCACATCATCGCAGGTATTTACGTGCAAACAGAAAACGGAGACAACTTTCTAATATACAATCCACCTCGGGCTCAGCTGCCAAGCTGCCTTCCAAGGTTGCGTTGCACATCTTTGATTAGGGACTGGCACGTGAGCGGACTGCTCTACATCACTACTCCGTACCACCGAAAGCATAAATGGAGGCCCGTGGGCCATCCCATGAGTTGACTAATCTAGTAGGAACTTCACTCGAAATGCAAAAGAATATCCAACAAGAAGAAATGGAACACTTTGACGTTGCGGTTGTTGGACTTGGAGTGCTTGGAAGCGCGGCTGCCTATCAAGCCGCTCTAAGAGGCAAGAAAGTGATTGCATTCGAGCAGTTCGAGCTGGGCCATGTGCACGGAGCCTCCCATGATACATCGCGGATTGTCAGAACAGCAAACGCGGCACCTCAATACGTCTCTCTGGCCAAATCCGCCTACAGGGACTGGGCCGACCTGGAAAAGGCTACAGACCAGAAGCTGTTAACGATAACCGGTGGTGTTATGTTTTTCCCCAAGGGTGCAACCCCTCCACGCGTTGACTTTACGACAAGTCTCGATGCCAAAAATGTGCCATATGAGGTTCTGGATTTCAAGGAAGTGAACGGACGTTGGCCCCAGTTCAACATCCCAGACACGGTCGAGACGGTATACACGGCCGACACCGGCATTGCGCATGCGGCTAAGACAGTCCTAGCTATGCAAAGTCTAGCAAGGATGAATGGCGCAATTTTGAAGGAGCACACGCGAGTGGATCGCGTGACGCCGAAGAAATCAAGCACGGGTGTCGTGATTGAAACATCCAAGGGACGGTTCCACGCAGCCAAAGTCATCCTCGCCACAGACGCATGGACCAACAAGCTCCTCGCTCTCCTTGGGGTACACATTCCATTGACAGTGATGCAGGAGCAAGTGACATACTTCAAGCCAACGGACGAACAAGCCTGGGAACCCAGCCGTTTTCCCGTATGGATCTGGGCCGGTGATCCCTGTTTCTATGGGTTCCCATGTCTTGGCGAGCCGACTATCAAGGTTGCCCGCGATACTTCAAACAATTTCATGACACCTGAGCAGCGTACATATGTACACTCGTCGCAGTTGCTAGAGCAGCTTTGTTCATTCATGGGCGATTTCATACCCGACAAGGGCCGTCAACCGCTTCGTACTATCACTTGCCAATACTCTATCACTCTGGATCGACAGTTCATTATTAGCCCATTGGAAAACAACCAAGATATTATTGTTGGTCTGGGGGCTGCTCATGCGTTCAAATTTGCGCCGGCCTTTGGTCGTGCTCTTGCAGAGTTGGCAATTGATGGGAAGAGTACGGAGGATCTTTCGAAATTTGGGATTCCGAATAATGCTACTTCTACTAGCAAACTTTAGGATTTTTTATCATATTTCAAATTCAAGCCTGGGAGCAACATGCAGGGGGTCAGTGTTTCCATCTAGAATGGTATATGGTGCCATGAGAGTCTTACTGATGGTTGTTAAAGAAGCTAAGGACCACAGAGAAAGCTGACATAGTTCCATTAAATGGTATCACATAGTATAAAGTGCACCTCAGGCACTAGGCAAGTAAACCAGTCATCCAGGAAAGGGCCAATGTTCAAACAATTGGCACTGTTAGCAAATGCAGCGAACATAGTATCTTCAAAGGACAAATCCTACGGGATTGCCCAACAGGTCTTTGTTCTAGCACGTATATAGATGTTCCCCTCATTATCTCTCCTTGTCTCTCCCTCTAACTATCTTCCAGGCTTTTCTTCTACCATACTCCTTTGTATATGTATTGACTCCCTTTTTCATGGTCACTGGCGCACCCAATCGAACCTTGCAAGCTCCAGCGCTGACACAGCCCAGAGGCATCTATCGAGACGATGGACAGGAGACAAAATGCCACGGTAATCAGACTTACCATTATTGCTATGGCAGTGTGTATAAAAGGCCCCGGATAGGAGCACATCGAAGCTGCTGACGACCTTTGCAGGCTTTGTCTTCTACCTAAATACACCAATTGCCGAGAGTTTTGTCTCCAAAAGCGCCTCGGAGAGACGCAACCAATTCCGGACGGTGTGGCGATCCGTGGTAATTACGGGAAACAGCTAATTTATGGTCTAAATAGCTTTAACTTCGATCCGGCTTCCTCCTTCCCACTAAATCACCGATATTGATTGGTTTGTGAAGCACAAGTTACTCTCTGAGTTGCCTGGGATCTGGACTGCGCGAGGCTTGTGAAAGCAGCTAGGGTTCGCTTTTGTTCGGGGAGCATTGTAACTATGTGTTTTCTAGTTGCAAGAGCGCTAGAACTTGTCAGCTACGCTGCTTTGGCTGTGGATTTGGAGCGAAAAAAAGGATGGAACCTTAGCAGGAAATGTGCGCGTGAACCTGAAGGCTATATAGCCTTTATCCCACTTCTTACTCCAATTAACGAGAGCACAATCAGTGAACCAGTCGCGGAATTCGTGAACGACCTGTTCTTTCCACATAGGGCTTCAACTTCAGTCTCGAGACGCATCTATACAGAAATGAGCGGTCTCGGCCATCATTATCTCGTCATCTACCATATCTCCGAGATTGTGAATGCCATACCGATTGTGGCCGTTCAAAAATCCATTAATGTCAACTTCCGCAATAAAATCTCCTTCCAAGCGTCTTCTCTTCTCTTCTTTCTCTTCTCTTTCTCTTTCTCTTTCTCTTTCAAATCAACAAAACTTGACTTTGTGCTTTCATCTAGCGCCTTGACCTTTCTTTTCTTATCTTTTCTTTTCTTCAGATATCGAAACAGCAGCCAAAGTCCTTATCCCATTCACCGGGGTTAAGACAGGAGAGAGATTCTTCAAAAACAGCTTCGTTACAGGCCGGGAGCGCCTTTTATGTGCCGGAGTACGGGAGAACCTGCCCGACTGGAAATATATCATCATGCACCAAGGAATCTACACCACCAACGATACTGTGATTACGACTGCCCCACAACTACGTTCAGGCCGTGGTGGCCGCGGTGAGGTTTTCCTGCCGAGTTTGATGGCCTTCTTCGTCCGTCTTTTATCAAGCAATTATCATGACCATGAGTTGGGAGCCGGAGTCTATACCTCCGCCTCCTTGGAGACTGTGCTATCGTATTGGAGAAAGGGAGGGCACTGTTGGTCTTCAAGAATACCGGGGACGTGGCCGCGGTGTGCAAGTACCTACGCATCTATCCCCTATTGACATGGCGTCAAAAAAAAACCAAGCTGTGTCTCACTTCACCCTGAGGGACCTGGGAGAGCTTGGAGCCCTTTGTCTCCCCGAGGGCTTGATCCTAGAAGACCTGGGTAATTCTCCCTTCGCCTGTGGCTCAAATGAACAATGAGGAGCATCTATGGTTATTATTGCGTCGAATTTGATCCACACGTATATCTTCGAGCTGGCTTACCGCCTGAAGCTATCAACTGTCACTGAAACGTTGTTGTTCGAAAGCATAACTCGCCCAGCGCTTATGGCTCGAGAGAATGGATACCTGTGGAATCCAGTCTGCCACTTCTCATGACTCCACTTCTCATCCTCGGCAGTGTCCTCGATTCGTATCTCGCATTGAACACGTTGTGGAACGCATCGAACCCATACAGAAGTCTGCAGCTTGGGAGATATTGTATCCCCATTTTTCCGCCGAGCACTTTCACTTTCACCATGGAGATGCAGCTGCAAATCGGAGACGGGGACATCTGGAAGCAATGTGGGAACAGCGTGGGCAAGGGAAACGGGAAGAGTTTCCCTGCCCACGCGCAGAATTTGAATGCAACAAGACCTTTTTCAGGAAAGCTGAGGCAAAAGAGCACGCTGAGAGCGCCCACAACGAAGTGAGATGGCCGTGCCCAGGCGCAGAAGAGTTCAATTGCGAGAAGATGGCGAGAAGACGTTTTCCACAAAATATCATGCATCGAGGCACGCTGAGACAAAGCACAACTACCAGTCAAATGGCCTTGCCCCCCCCCCCCCCCCCCCCC
>CAJVRC010000839.1:1227456-1302315 GCA_911456345.1 Penicillium egyptiacum
TCGAGTGCCCCGTTATCATCTCTTATCACCTCTCAGACCAATCGCTGCTAGATCAAATTTGGCTTAGTTGTGGTTATCAGTTAAATCTACGACCTTGAAGAAGAGCTCAAATCTGTGGAATTCACTATCAAGCGATGAAGTACATGGCTCTAGAGAAGATCATAAAAGAAACTTTCAACAGCCTCTGGAAGAAGCTTATCGTCGAAACACGAGACGCACCAGTAAAGAGCAGAACCTCTACATCCATAGATGTACCGAATATCACCTGGGACTTAAGCCCTGAGAAGCTGCCACCGATGCATTGTCCCTCACTACAAGCTGGAATGATGTAAAAAAGGAACCAAAATTGACTCAAAGTTGTTAATACATATCTCAACACCAAGACCTGGAATCATCTATACAGTACAGAGTCCCGTCGTTTCAATGCAATCGACCGGATACTAAAATAGCAAAATGCAATCAGAAGACAGAAGACACAAGACGTATCGCCTACTTCTTCTGCCCCTCACCACCAGGAGCTAGACCCGTAAACGGATCAAGACGCAGCTCCTGAGCTGTGATAGGAGTGTAAGAAGTCCGACCCTCCTGTGCCATCTTCAACCGACGCAACTGACCCGCCTCACCAGCGCGACCAAGGATTCCCGCAATAAGACAAGTAGCCCGCAGACTATCGTCGTTCGAGGGAATCGGGTAGGTAACACGCGTAGGATCCGCATCGGTATCAATAACACCGATAGTTGGAACATTGTTAAGCCCACACTCATGCAGCAAGACAACATTCTCAAGCGGGTTAAGACAAATCACCAAATCGGGCTTAAGCGACGGGCGATCAGCAAGATCGGACTTGAAGTTAGGCAATTCCTCGTCCAGCGCGTTAACAACCTTCGTCTCACAATGGCCGAGAATCTGCTCGCCGTTCGTCAGAGAGCCCGGAATCCACCGCTCGAAGATGTGGTAGCCCTTTGCCAGCGACGCCGCCTTGACAACGGCCCGCTTCTGGCCCTTCCGCGTGCCGGCGAAGAGGATTAGTCCGCCGCGTGCGGCGACTTCCTCAACTACTTTTGCGGCGCGGCGGAGGTGCGCGGCGGTTACGTCCAGCGAGATAATGTGCACTCCCTCGCGGATACCGAAGATGTATCGCGAGTTCTGTGGGTTCCAGCGCGAGGTCGAGTGGCCCAGGTGTGTTCCTGCTGCGAGCAGCATTTCCAAGGAGATCTGGGATGGCTTGGGGGGGTTGCGGATGACATCTTCGGGGTCGTAGGAGGATTTCACGCTTGTGCCGAGTTTTTTGAAACGGCTTCCTGGGGAAAGAAAAGAAAGATAACGTTAGTTGACGTTTTGGAGGAATCTCCGAGAAGGAATTCGCGGCTC
Source organism: Penicillium egyptiacum (assembly GCA_911456345.1). Lineage (NCBI taxonomy): Eukaryota > Fungi > Ascomycota > Eurotiomycetes > Eurotiales > Aspergillaceae > Penicillium > Penicillium egyptiacum. The sequence goes on from CAJVRC010000839.1 coordinate 1,228,828, forward strand.
ACTTGGCGGCTCGTCTGATGTGAATTCTTGTTGTGCGGGTGTGCTGGCCTCGGACTGTGCCTGCACCATCTCAAAGAGGGGGTTTTCTGAGCGAGAGATTTCATCTCTGATCGGTGTCTGCAACGTCTCGACTGGGGTTTCGGGCAACGTCGATTGGAAACGACTCGAAATCGGTGCTCGTCGGCTCAGAGCAAGGAGCTGGCGGCCTGTGGGATGTTGTTAGCAGGGACATTCAATGTGATAGCAAATTGGGCCACACTTACTCTGGCGCATACAAAGCTTCCGTATAATCATTTTGGGAATACTAAATGGCAGATATGTCTGACAAGGAGATTACTGGGGACTCGTCCGCTCGAACTTTTGTCGGGCTTGGCATTTGATGCCTGAGGCCTGAAACTATTCCACTTAGGGTGTTTACTCTCCGCCTCCTTATCACAAGACTGCAGTGTCTATTCTCATTATGGTTTACCGTTTACTGTTATTTACTGTTTTCTACAAGGAATGGTTCAGCAAGGTAATCACGTTGCAATTCTGAAAATTATGGTCATTTCCGATATCAACGCAGTTCTGTCATGGTACAAGCCGCTTGAGGGCGAAGAAAACAACCCCATGAAAAAGCAAAGCGATCTGGTGGAAGGAAAAAGGAATGCATGCCGACCCATTGTGATAATAATAGCAAAGAAAGAAATTCATGAAAACCGTGTCATCAGGCAGAAAACGCAAGAGGAAAGTCCATCAGAAACCTTCTACTTCTTGAAGAAGCCACCAAGCTGGTCCATCATGGAGCCGCCGCTGCCACTGTTGGAAGGAGGGGGGCCACCGTACTGAGGGGGAGCTTGGTTGTCGGAGTTGCGGTGCTTTTTGACAGCATCTTCAGCGATGCTACCAATGATGGCTCCGCCGATTGTTCCGAGGAAACCGTGGTTAACCTTGTGGCCTGCGAAGCCACCGGCGGCACCACCTGCGAGGGCACCGGCAAGACCACGCTCGCCTTCCTGGGCCTCACCGGGGGCACCCTGCTGCTGCTCGTAGCCACTATGGCCTGTCAGTACATGACGAACGAAGTGAAAGGTGAGGGAAGTACATACCCCTGATGGCTCTGGTCGTGCTGGCCGTACCCGTGCTGCTGGTGTTGCTGGCCGGCGTAGTAGTCAGAAGAGCCACCCTGCTGCTGACCGTAGCCCTGCTGCTGGTGTTGCTGGCCGGCGTAGTAGTCGGAAGAACCGCCCTGCTGGCCATAGCCTTGCTGGCCGTAGCCCTGTTGGGGCTGACCATACTGTTGCTGTTGGTCGTAACCCTGGTGGCCACCGTATCCTTGCTGCTGGCCGTAACCTTGCTGGCCATAACCTTGTTGGCCATAACCTTGCTGGCCGTAGCCCTGGTTGTACTGGTCGTAGCCGGACATGATGTAATTTGAATTGGATTGATGGAAAATTGATGGAAGATGGAAGGTGTAGTAGTTTAAGGTGAGGAGTAAGTGATGAAGAGAAGTTAAGTTGAGGGGGTCAACCTTTTATAACAGGTGACTCCAAGTTACCACAGGGCTGACGGTAAGAACCCCACATGGGAAGCGAAAACTTACGGAACGAGGGGCGCAGCGTTTGGTAAGCGTCACTTTTCAGCCCTGCCCAGGTGTACGGGATGTACATCTCGTGCTTTTGTTTTACGGTCATTTTACCAGTTTATACCTACTTAGGTAGATGCACTCAGCCTGATTAGGTTAATTACACCGCCACACTCCCAATATACTGCGAGATCCAACCGTGGCTATGCCAGGCTCACCCGCGGTGTTTATACATTACCAAATCGGTCCCCAAATAGATTACACGGATCCCTCGGCTTCCACGGATCTTCCAGAATCTCTTTCTCGACTAACTGCATAGTGGCTCTCGGCATGCTGTATTGGGGCGGTTTTATGTGGCTGCCTACGCTAAGCCCCGTCTTCCATTTCTGTCCGACCCATAATACCCGAACAGAACCCGAATTTGGAGAATTGTTGCGACTCCGAACTGCTGAAAGTGGCGTCATCGCACGGATATTCTCCTGGCCTTAACATCACGAGTCCCTAATTTCTGACTCTTAGAAAATAATAGCCTAGAGCTAAAGTTATATATAGCTAGTTACGCTATCGCCTCAACTAATAATATCGATGGTCGATGAACATTGGCGAGCCTACGTATCAACGTATCTAATCCATGCGCCCAAAACAAGTCAAATTGCATTGAAATCATAATGATGACATGTTCAAGTGACCTTCACATGATGGTGAGCTACAACATCGAATGTACAATGTAGATCACTTGTATACCATTTACATATGTAACTTTGGGCTGTCAACAATATATATCTCGAAGAGCATACGACCAAGAAGCACATAATATAACAGACATATAGTACCTGCAATGAATTGCGAAGGACATTGTTATCAGACCGACTTTTGTAGTAAAGGAAAAGCCGATCACAGCGCATGTCTTGATCCCGTGGACCACTCAGATGCTCTCATTTCTGGTGTGTTGGATGATCGATTATGATCGACGAATGACTGGTTTAAACATTGGACTATTATATGGGATTTGATCGGGTGACAGTAGCTTAATCCATCCCTAGGATCCTCATGTATATTTACGTTGCACAGGGTGCGCGCTGACCACAGCCGAGTGCCAGAGTCCAAACTACGTCCGAGATATACTCCGAACAGACGGTCTCGATCGTCATTAGATCTGATTTATATGTTTCTAAACTACATCGTATTTTGTACATGTGGTATACAATTAAACCAGTGAACGCTTTGTCTACTCCGTATAGACACCTCTACGTACAGTTCTCCGACATCATTCCCAACCCCGAGAAGATCACCGGAGTGCAGTGGACATGCAGCATATGCTAGACCAATCAAACGGACATATAGCATATCGACCATACGCCCACCTGTAGTTTGTCGACTGCTCATCTGTGCTCCAGAACTCTATGCCCCTTTCGGCCCTGGTGCCTTTGGTGCTGGATGACCATTGGAATGTTACCTGCTGATCCACTCTTTGCTATTTTTTAGTGTCAGCCCTATTTTTCTCTTCGGTGTGAGACGAGACTCAATAATAGGATCTGGATCATGGTTGTCCTGCACTTATAACTAGAGCTAGGGGCACCCAATCGGCATGGGCAACTTTCCGTGAGGTCTTGCTTTTTCCACACCTTTATAATTGTTCCTAGGGATCATTCTTCTTGTCCCTCACTGTTCCATTGTCCAGACGTTACCCATTACACGCTTACTTTGTATCTGACTGGGTTATAGTTGGTCTACGTACCAAAAATGCTACTGCAATCGGTCCTCTCGACTCTCTGGCTTTGTGTCGGTATCACGTCCGCCAAATCACAACCAACGGTCTATATGATCCGACACGGCGAGAAGCCCCGGGACCCGGAAGACCATGGTTTAGCCTCAGATGGGGTCAAGCGGGCACAGTGCCTGAGACATGTCTTTGGGCAAGGCTCGGGGTACAACATCGGGTATATTATGGCACCTCATGTGAAAAAGAGTAGGTTACAACAAGACGCGAGAGCAAGCCAACACCACAATGCCGAAGCGAGGCGCGGGGAGATTGACTTTCATAGACGTGACTGACAATATGCTTTCTGTCTGTAGATGGCGAGCATGGCCGTGCATTTGAGACCGTTCTACCTCTTGCCAAAGACCTTGGTCTCACAGTCGACACACACTGCAAGCGGAACAAAGTGAGATGCGTGGCTAAGGCGATCATGTCGTACGATGGACCGGGCAACATTCTGATTGCATGGCGGCACTCGACTATGGGTGGGATTGAGGATGAGCTTGGTGCTTTAGAGCCTATTGAATATCCGGATGGGCGGTAGGTGATTATATCTTCATGTGTCTCCTTGTTAGTACGAGTTTCGCATTGGGAGAAATATGCCTGGGAGGCGGAGGCGGGTATCCCATGGAACTTTTCGACTCGCGACTCTCTTCGACAGAAGATCGTTTGTTTGCCTTGTGTTATGTCCTGGCGCTGACAGCTTCAGATTCGACCTTATTTGGACAGATCCTTGGCCGTATGGGAATGTGACGAGTATCAAAAGCGAGGAATGCCCTGGACTAGACGTTCCGACTGGCCTCGTGGATCAGGTTTGATGTACAAATGGAGAGAATATTCACTTTATTGGTCATTAATTGTATATTCATTAAAACAATGCATGATCAATAATCAATAGAAGATCAAGGTAGAAAGACGACAATGGAAAAGGATGAATAGAAAGGATACGGTAGAGGGAACAATCAACCTCCAGGAACCACTCCTCAACGCACAGACCGACCTAACAAAATTGTTGTAGGAAGGCGGTGAACCAACCGAAGCGGAGACAATTGTAGCGCCAAGATTTCCTCCCCCCAAATTTTTCGTTGCGCTTGACTGTTGAGCTTTCCCTTCCAGATTACAATTCTGTCTACGGGAAAGGATCATGGATGATATCGAGGTTTGTGCACTCGGAGAATGCCCCGCAAGGATTGCGAGCTGACTGCCCTCAAGGAACGGCTGCGCAGCCATGCGCAGGCATTTGACGGTCTGCTGTCTTTGATCCCCGCCAAATACTATTATGGCGAAGAAGACACAAGTGTATGTAGCCCTGTTGCAATTCCTAAGTTGACGGCTTTGGGATTGGAGTCAGCTTGTGTTCTTGCCTTTGTCGTTCATTCCGAAGATCTCTGTCTGACCATCATCCTCTTTTTTTTAGGATCAATGGCAACGCAAAAAGCAAACAAAAGAACAAGCACGCGAGGCGAAGCGGGCGAAACTGAATCCTGATGCCGCTAAGACCGCCAAAGACGTGATGGATGAAAACGCACGCAAGCGAAAGCGAGAGGATGGTACCCTCGAGTCCGACTCGTCCGACGGAGAGATGGGCACGGAGACCCCCAAGGAAGGACTGAACCGCGGAACCGCCAACATCAAGAAGCAAAAGCAGGTCGAAAAGACTGATAAGCCAGACGCTGCCAAGACAGCAGAGGCCGAAGCACGGAAAAAGCAAAAGGAAGAGAAGAAGGCCCAGAAGAAAGCCGTCCAAATGGAGAAAAAGAAGGCCAAGGATGCTGCCCGGAAGGAAAAGGCTCAGCAGAGCAAAAAGCCATCGACTACTCCAACTGAGGATTCGGAAAACTCTGCAACCAAGCCCAACGGCAATACAGCTAAGGACACCGAAGCCTCCGAGAATGAAGAGGATGATGACCAAGAAGATGACGGTGTTGCCGAGGAAGGGTTCTCAATTGAGTTCAACGTTGAAGAAGAAAACCCTTCTTCTGCCCCCTCTACCACCGACTCTCCTAGCCTCGATGCCTCAAATCCCCAATCCGGCACCTCCTCCATTTCCTCCATCGTCACTCCCTCCACCTCCACCGAAGCCAAAACCTCAGAGCCCAAACCTCTCAAGCACACACCCGAAGAGCTGAAGCAGCGTCTACAGAAGCGTCTGGATGAGCTCCGGGCTAGGCGCCATGCAGATGGACTCAACGGCAAGCCTGCACGCAACCGCCAAGAGTTGATCGAAGCCCGCCGGCAAAAGGCCGAGCAAAGAAAGGCACACAAGAAAGAACTGCGTGAAAAGGCCAAGATTGAGGAAGAAAAGAAGAACGACGAGGCCATGGCCCGCCGCTTCTCGCCCGGTGGCTCTGGATCCCTCCTGGCATCCCCCCGCTCCCCTGCCGAGTCTGTCGGGTCTGCCAGCAACAACTTCTCCTTCGGCCGTGTGATGTTCACGGACGGCCAGCAGACAGATATCACCGGGACCAACGTGCGCGAGAACCCGAAGACCCGCGGTGCCCGTGACCCGGCTTCCCAGCTCAAGGCCGCCGAGGCGAAGAAAGCCCGCCTCGAAGAGATGGATGCTACCAAACGTGCCGACGTTGAAGAAAAGGACCTCTGGTTGAATGCCAAGAAGCGTGCCCACGGCGAGCGTGTTCGCGACGATACCTCTCTGCTGAAAAAGGCCCTCAAGCGCAAGGAAACGGCGAAGAAGAGATCTGAGCGCGAGTGGAGGGACCGCATCGACACCGTCGCCAAGTCTAAGGAACAGCGCCAGACCAAGCGCGATGAGAACCTTCGCAAGCGCCGGGATGAGAAGGGTAGCAAGGGAGGCAAGAAGAAGTCTAGCAGCAGTGGAAAGAAGAAGGCTGCTCGTCCTGGATTCGAGGGCAGCTTCAAGGGTGGTGGCAAGAAGAAATAAACAAGCTTCTATCCGGTGGCTTAATTTCATTTCCTTTCTCGCTTGCTTTTATATCGACCCGTCTTCTTTTATATTCTTCTTTTTCTTTTCTCTGCATACCCTTCAAAACGGTCTTTTGCCCCTCGGATGTTTACATCCCTGAAACAAGATCGGACACAGAAGCCCCGAACCAACAAAAAAGTGTTTTGAGACTTTGAACTGGGAAATATCCGTCCGGAGATCAAGGTGCCTGGTGTTTGCGTTTGTGTCTTTGGCAGCTTGGTCTGTCAATTTATGTCTATGCATGACAGCATCGGTAGCGATTTGATTTATCTGTGAATACAATATCATTTTCTTATCGAGCTGTATATATCTTCATTTTCTCTTCATGTCCATGTAAACCTATAGATCCCAAGATGTACTATATATATGCGGTTAGCTGAAAAGTGTTTAGCGTGGATATATATGGGATTGACCGAATTTATATATTTTGAATTGAACCAAAAGAAAAAGAGCTGCTAGATTCAACATAGGAAATAAAAAGAGACAAGGGAGTCAAGGTTCCAGGGAATGAGATTTCCTTTAGGAATTGACTAGTACAAGATGATAACACAGTCGAGGGCAAGTTATGTACAGTGATGTGATGGGGCTTATTCTTGTTTTTCAAGGCACTAGTAGTGCCTCTTGAATGGGTATTGCGACCAGCATCTTCGTCTCCACACATCTAACATCTGGAATCGATGTGGATTTGCCAGAAGATGCCAACCAGATTGGAGGGAAATAGATTATCGGTACGGAGCATCTGCACGAGCAGCAGCAGCAATCTCAGGCTCCCACTTGTCACCGTTGGAGAGGAGCTTCTCCTTGTTGTACAGCAACTCCTCGCGGGTCTCAGTGGCATACTCGGCGTTAGAGGCTGAAAGACAAGATGTTAGTAATCCGGTCTGAATGTCAATTGAGATGTAAGCGGAGTGTGTTGGACTCACTCTCAACGATGGCATCCACAGGGCAGCTCTCCTGGCAGTAGCCACAGTAAATGCACTTGGTCATATCAATATCGTAACGGGTCGTCCGGCGGCTTCCATCCTCACGCTCTTCGGCCTCAATGGTAATAGCCTGGGCCGGGCAGATGGCCTCACAGAGCTTGCAAGCAATGCAGCGCTCTTCACCAGTGGGATAGCGACGGAGAGCGTGTTCGCCACGGAAACGGGGGGAGATAGGACCCTTCTCGAAGGGGTAGAAGATGGTGTAGCTAAGAACATGGCGACGCAATTAGTTGACATAATTCGATGCCATTGATTTTTGATTGCGATCCACATCGCCGGCAAGGTTGGGTGGGACAAGGACTTACGGTGGTCTGAAAAACTGCTCGAGCACCACGTACATGCCGCGGAAGATCTCTGCCATGAGGAAGTATTTGCTGGCCTTGTCCAAGGCGGACTCGGAGTCCTGATCCCAGCGCTTGGGCGGGGGCAGGCGGAACCCGGCCTGAGGGGGTCCCGCTGGGCTTGCTGCGCGGTAGGTCGAGGAAGAGAAGTTTGCTGTTGAGCCCAGCAATCCGAAGGGGGTCGGCCGACGGTAGGCGATTAGCCTCGCGACCGAGCGGGTGGCGGCCATTGTGTTGGAGAGGAGAGTGAGGTTGGAGGTATGGGGGAATCGAGGTTCAATTGGAGGTGGAAGGGGAGCAAGTCTCAGGTTGTGGTGGTTTGCAGGTTTCGGGCTTAGGTCATTCCTTTCTGTCGGGCGTTGATTGGCCCGCAGGATTTTGCTGGGCGCGACCTCACATCTTTCCTCTTCTGCGGTAGCCGTCTTCCCCCAATCTCTACCCTTTTACTCTCCACCATTTCTTTTTAATACTTTAGATCTTTTCAGCCTTTGCGCTATTCCGATCAATCTATTTCATCATGTTCCGCTCCGCCATTGTTCGTTCCTTGAAGGCTTCCGCCCCCCGTGTCATCAAGACCCCGGCTCCCTTCCACATCCGCAGCTCCCCCATTGCTGCCCAGGTCCCTCAATTCACTCCCTGCTTCGCTCAGGGTGTCCGCCTGTACTCCGCCCCTGCCGGTCTGAGCAAGACTGAGGCTGAGGGCCGGATAGTCAACCTGCTCAAGAACTTCGACAAGGTGCGTCATGTTGTTTTCCCGGGGAATCTCGCGATCTAGCGGCTATAGACGAAAAGCAAAATGCTAACTGAACTTGTTTTATATTTAGGTCTCCGATGCCAGCAAGGTCAGTTATTATCTGTCGGATGCACCGTTGTGACCTTTACCTCGCTATGAGCTATGGGAGAGGCGACTGAAAACATTCATCAACTAAACCCGTTTGACTTGCAGATTAACGGCGCTTCCCACTTCTCGAACGATCTTGGTCTGGACAGCCTGGACACCGTCGAGGTCGTGATGGCCATTGAGGAGGTACGCGCCCGGTTTCCCTCGGGAAAGCACCAATTGTATATTATATGATATCTAACTGTTTCAACAGGAGTTCAGCATTGAGATCCCCGATAAGGAGGCTGACCAGATCCACAGCGGTACGTTAAGACTTGATGACCCGTTATAGTTCGTCACCCAGAGCTGACATGAATATTACGCATAGTTGAGAAGGCTGTCGAGTACATCCTGGCCCAGCCCGATGGTATGTGAATCCCATATCACTTCTTCTTCCTCAACAATTGCTGACTTGTTCACAGCCCACTAGATATTTAATTTGAGAACTTGGGATCGGTTGAAGAATCGGATAGAAAAAGAATCGGGATGTTGATGTTGGCATCGGTCTGGTTCGCTGGACACAGTGACACTCGACATGCTACTTTGTATGCTGAATACATGCCAGTAGCTTTTCTTTCCTACATCGTGTATATCATTTGAGTGCAATTTATGCAATTTTGAAGCAGCATTGCTACCACGTGGTGATAATCACCAAATGCGTCTGGGCACTTTTGGTATATTGTATATGTTTTCAGTTTGACGGTCCATTCGGCCATGTGTTTTTGCTAGATGCACACATACGTACATATGTAGGTACACAGTTACCTCTGTGTATCATACGATTGTACATATATGCATGGATGTATCCTCTAGAGTTGGTCTCGTGGCTACATGTTTGAGTTTTAATAGTGAACATAGACAATAACCCCAAGGCTATAAGCATATCTAAATGGGTCAAGAGATTGTAGGCCAAGTAAAAATTGGGATACCTAGGTAGAGGCCATTAACTAGATTGCCACTTTTTTAAAGAAATAGTAGAGCCATTAAGTAGAATCATAACGGGGAAATTACCACAATGTCCTTTATGGGCGTTTAAAGCACCCGCAGATACTCCAAAGAGCCACATCACCGAACTACACTAACTTTGACCTTCACCCTGTTCACCACTCTATTCATTACAGTCGCCTATTCATTTCGTATTTATGCGGGTTTAATTCAATATACCCGACACTGTATCGTTTTGGCTAAGCCCACTCGGTCCCTGGTTTCCCCTGACACCGAGAGTCCCACTTCAACCGCAGACTTTCGGTCTGGTCCCTCTCAACATCTCACCAAACACAGACAGTTCAGAACCACCGGCATATAGATCGGAAGCTGTTGGTCATACCCGGCCATATCTCTCTTCATCCATTTTTGATCCCCCCACCCAACCCGACCCGATCTCATGGCCTCAGCAGCCGGGGGCTTGACTCGCCGCAGAGGCGCCGGTCGAGTCGCTGGGGCAGATGAACAAGATGACAGCCGAGTGTCATCACCGATTTCCCGAAACGGCTCTGCGATGGATAACCGTGGACCAGAGACGTCGTTTACCAGTGCAGAGAATGGCCACAAGATCGCGTTCGACCCCCGCGACATCAGCGAAAACGAAGAACGGGGCAAGCAGCCCAAATTGACTCTGATGGAGGATATCCTGCTGCTGGGTCTGAAGGATAAACAGGTGAGTCTTCATGGATATTGTCTCATGACCGATTTGTTCAATTTGTGGTTCCGATCGCTGACATCGTGCCCGCGCCGCAACAGGGCCATCTGTCATTCTGGAACGAAAACATCTCCTATGCCCTGCGAGGGTGTATCGTCATTGAGCTAGCGCTCCGCGGCCGTATAAGCATGCAGAAGGATTCGTCGCGGCGACGCTTCCCCCTGGCCGACCGCATCATCGAGGTCATCGACGATACATTGACCGGGGAGGTCTTGCTGGACGAGACACTGAAGATGATGAAGTCAAGCGAGAAGATGAGCGTCAACTCATGGATTGATTTGTTGAGTGGTGAGATAAGCCCAGAGCAGAAATTTGGGTTGCGCCAGTACTTACTGACCGGGCTGTTGTAGGCGAAACCTGGAATTTGATGAAGATCGGATATCAATTGAAGCAAGTCCGAGAACGACTGGCTAAGGGTCTTGTGGACAAGGGTATTCTCCGGACCGAAAAGCGCAACTTCCTTCTCTTCGATATGGCGACGCATCCCGTGGCCGACGGCGGCGCGAAAGACGAGCTCCACCGACGGGTGCGCAACATCTGCAGTAACCGCACTGTGATTGTCCCTCCTAGCCCGTGGCTCCCTGAAGACGCCGAATACCGATACCTTCGTTCAATCAGCATGGTCTGCGCCGCATACGCCGCCAACGTCCTCGAGAACGCTTTGGTCACCATGAGCCACGAGGCTCGCGAGAGAGCTTTCGCGCAGGTGGATGAATTGCTGGCTGAGTATTCGCAATGGCCGTTTGGCCGAAAAGCTGGAGGTTCGCAGGCGATTGGAGCCAATTTGGCTCAACTCGTCAATGAGGAGATCAATCGGAACAAGGATAAAGAGCTTCAGATGGAGGTAAGCTGCGCCTCATACCGCGTTAAACACTTGACTCGTACGTGCTAACCGACAAACAGATTGTCGCCGCATGCTTGAGCGTTTTTACCAGACTTGATTCTTTACTTTAACGGAGGTACCGCGTAATACACTATCTTTTATTTCTTCACGACTTCTCCTTTCTCGCCTTCTCTCTCTCTCTTGCCTTGCACCTCCGCCACAAAACTGGTTTCTTCTTCTGTTCATGTAGTTCGATCTTGTGGGATGGGGCAGAGCGTCGCTTTCCTTTTCTTTTTTATATGGAACCGTCGGATCAAAACTAACTTGATTTACTTCACCCTTTGTTTTATTCTATTCTTTTCTTGAACTTGGCTTTGGGACGTGGCATTGCGAATGTGCTCTTTTGGCCTGAACTTGTAAGTGGCCCTATACTTTGCAAATTGATAACCCTAGGTTGCTTTCCTCGGCATTGCTTCTTCCTGCCTTTGATCTACCTTTGATATCTTTGTATTAAAATGCATATGACAATCTAAATACTATGTATTAACCCTAACAACTACCATCCCACCACGTCGACTCCCCGCCGTCCCAGCAGCTCCAGAAGCCAACAGATCCGCCGCACGCGGAATATCAACAACAGTAATCTCTCTCCCCCGGACCAGACTCTGCTCAACCAACTCCGCGATCCGCTCCATAGCCGCCCCGTCAGGATTAACAGGGACAAACCGGCTCTTAATCCCACGCCTCCTCTCGCCCAGCACATCATTCTCAGGAACAAGCGGAGACTGCAGCGCAACCTGGCCATCCACAACAGTCAACACAGCCCCGTAGTCCTTAACGACACCCGCAGCATGAGCAGCCCGGAAGACTTCGCCGCCGGAACAGTCAAGCACGATATCAACCGGCTCCCAGCGGCGCGCGCGGAACACCTTCTCGATATTACACTCGTCTCGCGAGGGCAGGTGCGGGATGATGACTATCTCGTCCACTTCCCAGTCCTTCTCGATGATGTCGGCTTCGACTTGCGTGCATGTTACACAGATCCACGGCCGGACGGGTGTGGGGAAGAGCGAATCTGCTCGCAGGATCTGCACCGCAATACGGCCGATGTCGTTGTCGCGGGCGTTGGTGACGAGGACTCGGATCTTGGGCGGTTTTTGCTTCCCGTTGCCGTTGGAATTCGTGTTGCCAATTATGCTTCCTAGTAGGCTAGCACGCCGTCCAGGGCTAGCGTTGCCGTTGACGCGGTTGAGGCTGCCGCGGCGGGTATTGTTGTTGGCATCGCCATTAGCTGTGGGATCCACTGTGCTGGCAGCGCGCGTAGCTGCAGGATCAGTGTTGCCTTTTATCAGGCCGATCAAACTGCTGCGACGGACAGTACGCTTGGGATTTGGGTCAATTGTGCTGGCAGCGCGAGGAATGGTTTTCTTGCCACTGGGATTACCGCTGATGAGACTCATTAGGCTCTCGCGACGCACATTCTTATGATTGTGAGCGGGACTGGCTGCTCTAGCAGCTGGAGGGATGTTGTCAATGTCAATATCATTCCCATTGGCGGTGCCATTGGCATTGCCGTTTGATTTGGAGCCGCCGCGATTCCACTGCCAAATCCAACGCCCGTTCCCGTTTCCATTTCCATTGCCACTGGGAGTACCTTCTAGTAGGCCGCCGTTACCAGCGACTGTACTTTTGCGGTGTCCGTAGCCATAATCCTGACTACCGAGCACAGACTGACGGCGTTGACGCTGCCAAAGCCAACCCCCGATCCCATTCCCGCCGCCCAGCTCCTCGCTGACCTCGTTCAGCCCGCCAGGCACGTCGGGATCGAGCCCTGCATACCGAAAAAGCGCCTGCCAAGCTGTCAACGCCGGTAATGCAAGCGCCGCCGCCCCAGCAACAGTGATATTATCCGGTTTCAGCGCTAGCTCGCTCTCGGTTGCAACTGCATAGTCTGCGGCTCCGCCGTCACGCGTATAGCTTACCACACCAAAGACTACATCGCCAATTTTGAATTTCGGGCCTTCTTCCCGCTCGTCGTCTTCACGCGGCGTGCTGATGACTGTCCCGCAGATACTGTGGAGTGGAATCTGCGGCGTGGTATTTGGGGGGTTCAGGAGTCCGGCGAGACGGATTTCGTCGTGGCAGAAGGCTGCCGTGCTGATCTTCAGTAGGTATTGCTGAGGGGAGGGCTGCGGGGTCGGGAAGCCAGGATCGAAGACGAGGTTTGTTCCTTTCTGGCGGACGATGCCTGTGCTTGTGTCGGGTGAGATGGCGTCGCTGATTTCTCCTTCTGGGATTCCATCGGGTGTGCCGTTGTCTAACCCGTCTGGGGTGTAGTAGAGGGCTCGCATCGACAGTGGTGTGAAAGCTGAGTCGTTCAGCGTTGCTGAAGTGGGCTTTGGGGCATGTGAGGTGCGTTTCGGAGGCTCAGACGGCTCATTCATGGCTTCTGGGGGCTCAGACGGAGGCTTCCTAGCTTCTGAGGTGTGCTTTGGGGATTCGGGTTCCTTTGGGGACTCGGGTTCCTTTGGGGACTCAGGCGGCTGTTGCATTGCTTTTGGGGTGCGTGTTGAGGGCTGCGATGGATGCTTTGGCTCGTGTTCCACGATGGGTTGCGTGGGTGGTATGTCTGATATGTCTGACTGCATAGTGTCATTGGGATCTTGATGCATTTTGGCGGGTTTTCCAGATGACTTTGGGTCTTTCCAAAGAGTTTCTTGTAAGGAAGTTGAGGCTTTGAACGCAGGGTCTTCTCTTTGCCATCCTATAGATCGGAAGCTAGTTCCTAATCTTGACGTATGTAGGGCTTAGGTCAACATCGCCACTTGACAATCCCGATCAATTCCATTGCAATGACTGAGATTTGATTTTATCTTTCTATCTGACTTTGTTTGACATGGAAAGATAGTATGTGAAGTCCGTTGTTCATATAAGGCAGATAGTGCATGGAATATCAAAATCAATGGCAGACTGAGATCCCAACGGGTGTTATAGATCGTTGTTTGCCCTACCCCTTCAAGGTCCGGTGGACAGCATAGTCTAGCGGGTTGATAGTTGGCATTGTATTTCTTATCCCTCAACCCGCTTTCTGTGGCGTTTGCCTGCCTTCCATGTCGCCTGGACCCGCGCGTGCCGTCCTTCTGATCGCCGGTCATCCAGGCGATGACAATTTTCATTTTATTTCCAAGGTGACCTTTATCTGTTCAGATTGAATGCACGCGTTGTTCCCTTATGCAATTTCGGGGAAAGAGCAAGAGGTTCGACAGAATCAGAGCGAATCATTAGCTGCAAAAATACCCAAGCCAACTAAATATGTACAGATTCTTCTTACATCTATAAAGCCTGGTCCTCCATACCCAGCCCATCAATAAAATCATACAATTCCTCCGGCTGCTCAAAGACCGTCCAAATGTGCGATGGCACATGCTCAAATGCCTTCTCAAACCTCCCCGGTGCGTTCTTCTCTTCCATATGCGCCACATCATTAACCTTTCGAATGATGATAGCATGAATCCAGTCAGGATACCGACTATACATTTCTGCATAAGCCTCTGGATCCATCTGCGTTGAGTCCCCTATACAAAGCACCCTCCGATGCGGCAACCACCGCCGAATCTTCTCCATCCGATCGACCTTGTATTCCTGCGTCTTCTCAGTGAACGACTTGATAAGCCCCGTGATATCCATCCACGAGTAATCACGCAGCACCAGAGTACCCGGGCAGTAGTTTCCATCCAGGAAGTCGTGCAGGAAAGGGTAAAGATTATACGGCGACGCAGAGAGATAAAACCACGCAGGAAATAGCTGAGCATGAATATACTTATACAGCTGCGGCATACCAGCGATGGGCTCAGGAATATCCGCAAAAGTGGTGCGAATAATCCCCGTCGGCTCAAGCGTCATAGTATGCTTGATAGTATCGTCAATATCCGAGACGACCAGCCAGCCCTCGGGCGCGGCAAAAGTCGTGCTCATCGACACAGCCTCGCCGCCGAAATGCTGCAGATGTGGCCGCACAACCGCCCCGTCGTGCATCCCCATTTTGCCCATATCGACCGTCTGGCTGATGAGGCCGTTGCGGTCGGACGGGCCGAGTCGGTGTGACTGCGCCCGCCGGGATATGGGTACCTGCAGCGTGACCGTGCGCGCTGGCGACACCTGGTTGATAAAAGGCTGCACGCGCTCTGTGATGCGTCGGCGTGCTTCGTCGTCGCCGCCGATGTCGCCATCAAGCCCGATGTAGTCGGCGATCGCGGCGACGAGATTACCCACATCTTTCCGGCCTTCTGTTTCGAAAATGCAGGCGACTACCTCGGCGTGCCAGCACGGTTGATTCTCGTCTGTTTCCTCATTTACCGATTGGTAGGCTGTATTGTCTAGCAGCCACACGGTGTGCTTGCATGGGTTTGCTGGGTGCGCGAGTGGGTTCTTAGGACCAAGAAAGGATGAGAAGAAATTTAGCAAGGCTGAGCCGCGTTTTTCTTGCACTGGTGTCGGAGAAGTGGAAGCTGTCGCCTCATAAATCTCTTTTCTGGCATCAGCGACCGACAGTTCGTCTGGTTTGTGGTGCAGCATGATATTGGCGCCAACTCGGCTTCCAGTCTCAAGGCCGAAGTGTTTCTATGGCAAAATAGCAGTAAAATCAATACCGAGGGAAGTCCCCGAAAAGCACATGTCAGAGCGCAAAGATGCAAAGAAATTAAAGGAACTCATCAGGGGAGAGACGATCATATAGCTAGCCCCCGTTAGTTGACGATTTAGTGTTAGTGCCATCCGGTGCCCTTCGGCCAAGAGCCTCCATTCCCACCTGATCTTGTCTACCTTTGAAGATACTCGTAGCGACAGTCATTTTTGAAGTGAAGACACAACATTTAGGTGGATGACAGGGGCATGGCCATCTCGATGTCAGTTGGTCAGGTCAGGCGAACGGGACACTATGGTGGGGGATGGCTTGGCAGTAGGGCTGAGTTTCTGATGAACCAGCTGGTGGACTTCATGACTTGGTGAACTTCTCTTTTCCCGGGTGATCTGAGATACAGCCTCGATGCGTTTCAAGAGAAGATCTTGGCTCTGAAGTTATGACGTTTTCCTTTCCAGGCGGGCGAATAATCGATTTTCTCTGCTTATTCTGCATCTCATACAATACTTACCTGATTTACTAGCATAGACAATGAGATATGCAGAATTACACCCCTAGAGAATTTAGACAGACTGAGGTTTGGACTATGAAGACATATTCTACAACCGCTCGAGGTCAAAGGGTTGCTATCACCAAGTATCAAGTCTATATTTAGTAACCCTCTGGTTAACTTCTATGAAATGTACACTATCCAGACGCATCAGATCATTCCTGCAGCGGGTATCCGTATCCAACTAACATAGCAGGCTCCTCGATGTTATGATGCTGATAACTGCAAGTAGGAAAAGGTCAACTGCCAGGCCAGTGAAATGGGACGAAAGAGAATTACCTGAGGACGCCAACAGCGCCAGGGTCCAGCATCAGAGAAAGAGGGAACTCCATAGGATATCCCAGCCAGCGCTTGGTAAAGGCACGAAGCAAATGTCCGTGTGCAACAAGCAGGATATCAGAAGGATTCTCTCCGTGCATGTTGTCCTTGTGGGTGGCGCGAATCTCGTGAATGAGATTATCAAGACGGTCCGTCACCTCTTGCGCAGACCTGTATTAACCTGGTCAGATATACTCGATCATGGCGACTCCAGGTAAGCCCAAAATATTTTCTTTTTTAAAAAAAGAGTGGACTTACTCTCCGTTTTCGCAGCCGTCTCTCCAGATATCCCACTCGCTCTCGGTATCCAGACCGTGCTCCTTTCTCAAGGCCCGGATTTGTTTAGTCAACAGACCTTCATACAAACCATAGTCCCACTCGGCCAGCCTGTCCGTCTCAGAGATCTTCTGTGCATCTTTAAGCGCCTGTTTATCGGCATCAGAGAAAGCAATCTCAAAGGTCTGCATCGCTCGCCTGCGAGGACTGATATAGACATGCGCAAGCTTGGCCGGGTCAATCAGTCTCCCGGATCCGACGATCATCTTGCCAGATGCAGTGACCTGGTTAATACCATCTTGGGTGAGCTCAAGCTCAGTGATCCCGGTGTACCGGCCGTTCTTGGACCATTCCGTTTGCCCTAAAGTCTAGTTAGCCTACGGAAAGAAGATGATGTTGAAGATATAGAACGTGCCGTGTCGGTAGAGGAAGACACGGGGTGTGCCAGAGTCTTTATCGGGCATTTCGGACTACTGTTCAAGGGTATTTATTGCAAGGGAGGTTGTTGAAAGTGGGTTGCGGGATTGTGGGAAAAGTGGGTAGGATTTCCGCCCCGGTGAGTTCGAACTTCGCCACGTGTACGAACTCAACTGAGAAGTAGAATATCGACCTTTTATTCTGTGTATTTCTAAGTAAAGAAGAAGGTCGCGTAAAAGAGCATTGTTAAATGGGGGTACTTGATATGTATGGCCTTGGGGCAGATTTGTTTAGTGATTTTATAGTGGGCATCTGGATTTAATAAGTGATGGCATCTTGTATTATGTACAACGTAGGATAGAACAATTCTATATTGAAGTACATTCGTTTCAGAGCTTCGGGCTCTATAGTCTAGAGTATATCGGCCTTCGTATTCTAAGACATCTATGTCACTAAACGGCTTTGAGATACTCATAGTATCTATTGAATACCGTAGTATCTCACTGATGATCTCATTATATTGAGCCACGCAGATATACGTGCCTTTTCCTTTGTCTAACCCTTCCTATTGAAATGAGCATTTGATGTAGAGAACAAATATTATACCACAATAATTAGCAATAGCCCAAATTAAGATTAACTAAAGTCTGTATTTCCCACCTTAATGATCTCTATGTTTTGCCTAGATCAAATCTCAGACATGTGTAGGGAGTACAAAGCTGTATGCAGATATTGCCATCCCGTGACACCTTGCATAACCGGTTCAACTTCCAAAGATGAAATATTTCAGCCCTTGCATAGTCTAGGTCTTGCGTTTCCGAGACTCCCATCAAGGCCTATTATGTTGCCTTAGCAAGGAAAAATATAAGCCTAATCAACTGAACACATACTTTGTATCTTGTATTCATCCATTTGCATTCGGCACAAAACAAGACTTGAGAAGGTAGGTGGCATATAAATCCATCTACTGAATGAGATTCATCCTAATATATACAGTCAAGGAGATTCCTCCAACATTCCAACATGCCTTCGACAATTTCACCCGTGCTACCCACCCCATTATTATCTGAACGTCCAAACGCCCTCCGATACTATCCCCGCCGGAAACACCGATCTAGTCGAGCTCCTGTCCGCCCAGTCTATACAAATGAAAACCCGTTCATCTGTCACACTTCCTCACACTCGTTAACCCATTCCTGGCCCAAACATCATGCAGTCGATTGCCCGCGATGCCATCGACACTATAGCGTCAGTTTCTGCAGGCAGCGACGGTAGTGAGAAGGATTTACGCTTGGAATCTCGATTTTGGGATATGATATGATTGTGAAATGGTTCGGCTGGGAAGTATCTGAAGCCTTTTTCTATCCTAGATGGCCATTTGACGTTCGCAGTGAGAGTGATGAGAATAGTGTTCAATGTAATTCTTTGCCGAATCTTTTAATTTAGTAGGAGAAGAGGGATTGAATATTCCATTATCGGCATTGTGGAGGGAAAAAAGATCATTACGAAGAACAAAAATGCCCTGCTTAGCATTAGAGTGACACCCATGGAGATAGATATCTATTCATGGATGGATGAGAGACAATGAGACTTGATAGGTGTAGATATGAAGGGACACTTGTTTCAATAGACGAGAGTGAAGTGAGTGAGATAGACTATAAAAAGAAGACAAATATTGCTCACATAAATTAGGATCTCTGAAGAGAGGGCTCTATAGACCTAGACGTCTTACTGAACTGTAAATCTTCCATCTTTGTTCGAATTAGGTATCCCGGGTCAGTGTATCGGACTATGCGGTCAAATCCCGCCTGTTTATATCGATGGCTCGATTGTCCGCGTTGGCTCAATTGAATCCATACTGCTCTATTATCCGGTCGAGGTGATGGAATCGAAATCGGCATAGTGGATTGGAAATGATTCAGCTTATTCCATGAGTATCGCTGTCCCCACGGGCATTCAATGCTGCCAGCTTTACTATCATTAGATACAACATAATAGCAAAAACCTCAGAATTAGCTCTTCTTGTCTGTTCCAGTCCTAGAGAGAAGCGTATTCTTCGCTATCCTCTCCGAAGAATTCAAGCGTCAAAGCCAGCTTTGCAGTTTTAAGATCGCTAGCAATTTTTCGTTTTTGCGCCTCAAGTTCGAAGACAGTGCTCATTTGTTCGTCAATCATGCCTTTCTGTCTATCGAGCTTCCTTGTCTGTACCTTGAGTATATATTTGAATCGAGATAATATGTCCGTATATAGCTGTTTAAACTGCGGCTTATCTTCAAGTTTGAGCATCACGTCCGAATGCTCGTCGTGTCCTTTAGCGTTTTCAACCCGATCCTTTAAAGTATCATGGCTTGGCTCGAGAAACTCCACATCGTCTGGTTTCATCTCGCTGATCAGTTCTTCCTGGTACTCGAGCTCCGAAAACATTATGCTAGTAATGTGACCTGTGACTCTCTTCACCTTAGTATCTCGCATTTCTAGCGCAGACGCTTTTCTAGTCTGTTTCTCGAGATCCGAACTAACATTCCTTTTTGGCACTCGAGTTCGGCGGTCTTCCCTTTCTGTTTCTCGATGTCATCAACTAGCACTCCTTTTTGGTACTGGAAGTTGACAATAGTCTTTGCCTGTTCTCCGAGATCGTGAAGTAGTATTCCTTGTTGCCACTGGAGGTTGGCGATCATCTCTGCCTGTTGTCCGAGGACACGAACTAGCATTCCTTTTTGGGACTCGAGGCTGGCGATCTTCTTTGTCTGTTTTTGGGGCTTGGATGCAATCTTTGTCATGCGCTGTTCAAGCTGGCGCACTGCTTCTTTGTGGGATTGTTTAAGGTTGAGGATAGTCTTCTCCTGTTCCTTCATCTTAAGTCTCAGCTGTGTATTTTGTTCCCGAGACTCCTTTTTTTTTAGCCTGTCAACAAGGTCATGGTGCGACAGCGTGGAGGCCCGTGATGGTCCAATACCATTAGCCATGCACTGCGGATTAACTGCCGACTCCGTCCATTTGGGTTCTTTGGGGAGTAAGCCGTTCGAGGCTTGCTTCTGCTCGAGGTTGCCTGCCGTCTTTGTTTTGCACTTCGAGCCCAAGGATGGCCGTCACGTCCATTCCGTTGGTATTGGCTGACCTGTCGCCTGCGTTTGGTGTTTGATGGACCGACAGATGGGCTCCAGTGAGCGCTCTTTCTTAGTATATAGGTCTGAGTGAGTTGACAAGTGATGAGAGTTTGGAGTATTCTTGAGAGTGCCCTGTTGAGTGGCACGTGTCTGAAGATGGGTGAATTCAGTGAGTCGATGGGACAGGCAGAGGGTCTTCTAAGGTTATATCGCTGACCTTGCTCCGATTCCATGTTTGGCCCGGAAGGCACAACTTTATATCCCTTGGGACAAAACAATGTAAGTTTTGGAACTGAAACTAATTTTAGAAGAAAATTACATCTTTTCCCTTTCCGGTGCATATAGAACCTCGCCGCGTACAAAAAGTACAAAATAAGACAGATATCGTTATGATGATTCGTAACACATAGAGCATGAAAACAGACATATTTTCAGGCCCTCAATACCAAGGGGCGGAGAAGTTGCATGGGTCATATCCATTGGCCTAGTAGACGGAAACTTGATCGTCCCGTGAATTGACTGAGGTGATACCATCTAATGACGAGATGTCAATCCTGGATAGCAATGCCAGATCAAATTGAACGGACCTAGTGCACTTGCTAGGGTAGTGCTCGCAAGCAACAAAGGTGTCTATAGGTGTTGCAAGAAGAGTGAGCACTCAAGATACCCCAGGAAACGGTGATAGCTTTTGGAGCAAGACTCTATCAAGGCCCATTGAGTTGGTGGTAATTAATATTCAATAGGCCTCATTTTCACCATTTCTTCGGGGCAGAAATCTCCGCCCGAGAGAACGAGGCAGAGACAGTCTCGTTTGCTTTCCGCCGTTGAATCGCTTTGATTCCTGTGCGGTCAGTGACCGTCGTTGCATTGATGATATTGTCGAATGCCTCGTCCTCGCTTCCTCCTGAGCCGGACTCAGCATCTGAGTCGACGTACAGCTGCTCCGGCCGAGAAATTTTCTCCGGCTGCTGCTTTCCTTCCTCTTCCGGATTTTGGAACGATTTAGAATTGAGAATCTTGCGGCGGATTTCGGCCATTTGCTCTTCATCTTCAGAGTCATCGGAAATCGCAAATGGATCCTTGTCCTCGTCTTCCTCTTCGTCACTGCCCTCATCTTCGTCATCTTCGTCTCCGCTTTCGTCGTCCCCGTCATCATCAGTTCGTGCGGGCAAACGATTGGTGTTTCCTTTGGTCCAGATATCGTCACTTCCATCGACGCGATTGTCTTCGTATTCGCGTTCGATTTTGGCTAGCCAATCCTCTTCCGCCTTTTTTACATCTTCCTCCGTTTCGCAGGCGGCGTAGCGCGCCAGAAGTTCTTTGTTGATTTCCAGGAAAGATGGCCCATAGCTGAAATGGCTCAGTAGATCTTCCGCCCATTCCAAGCGACCGCAGATGGCGAAGCAAGCGGCGAGCGCTTCGACGCAGTTCAGACGCCATGGTTTGCCGTAGTTAACCGTGTTGGCGGCGATAAGGTAGGGAACTATATACCGAGAGAGTTAGTATCCCATGAATCCAGTTCATCCTTGCCAAATTCTTATTACATACGAAGCCGTTCACATTTTCCGCCGATCCGCGACCAGGGCACCTCTTTGACTCGCACCCAAGAGCATTCCACCACAGCAGCACCGTGCTGTTCCATAATATCCTTGTCTGCGGGAGAGATAATTCGCTTGGCATTTGGACTAGCCAAGAGTCAGTATACAAAGACGACAAAAAAAGGGCGCTGCGAAACATACGAGACGATCACGCCGGGATGCCGCTGGCCGACGTGAAGCTCCCGCATCAGACCAAGCTTCATCAGTCGCTTTCCTGAGCATCGCTTAGGATCACAGTGTCCCATATCCCAGCAGGCGGCCTTGTAAGGAGGCCTCGAGGACGTCGCGCTCTCAACTTCATCACCGCGGGGCACTCGGGGGCGGGGGCTGTTGAATTTCTTGCCTCCTCCTCGCACGAAGTTGTCTTTTTTGTGTCGGACCATTGTGAATAATGAGATCGAATTCTAAAGAAAGTATACAAGAATACCCTACCTGGAGTATCTTGAAGTATCCTGTAGTGGTAAACGCGGTGATTGGAAGAAAAGAGATTCAAGGCCAAGCACAAGCGCCACACGTGCAGCCTAAACGGGTTCTCCGCCCGGCTCCCCGTCCGCGACTGTACACATCTCCTCTGGATCCTTGTGCTTTCCATACCTCTGTCTTTCTCTGCATAATACCATTTTTCCCTCTTGTTTCCTCGTCCACCGTCATCCTGGAGGCTGCATCTGCACGAATGGCGGCTAGGGACCGCTTCGGTGTCTACGCTGAGCCAGGCGCTTCGCCGTTGCAGCGGGCAATCCGTGAGTTTAATGCTGAAATGAATGTAACACAAATGATCAGTACTGATGCTTAATTATCCGCAGGAAATGCCTGCGATCCTCAAAACTATGAGCCGAACCTAGCCCTGAACCTCGAAGTTGCGGATCTAATCAACTCCAAGAAAGGCAATGCGTGAGTGAGAACACCCATGTTGTATGGCGCACACTCATGAATTCGCTTCTTAGGCCCCGAGAAGCCGCTTTTGAGATCGTTCATCTCATCAATTCCCGAAATCAGAATGTGGCATTATTGGCGTTGGCGGTACGTGGGGAGCTCAAATGACAGCTCACGCGGGGGAGACTGACAAACGCGGTTTCTAGTTACTCGATATTGCCGTCAAGAACTGCGGATATCCGTTCCATCTCCAGATCGGCACGAAGGAATTCTTGAATGAATTGGTCCGCAGGTTCCCCGAGCGACCACCCATACGGCCCTCCAGGGTCCAGCACCGCATTTTGGAGTCGATCGAGGAGTGGCGCCAGACTATCTGCCAGACATCGCGCTATAAGGATGACCTAGGCTTCATTCGGGACATGCACCGTCTGTTGCTTTACAAGGGGTATATGTTCCCGGAGGTCCGCCGGGAAGATGCTGCGGTCTTGAACCCTAGTGATGTATGTGGCCCCCCCCATGGTATTGTTCTCGGAGTCAAATTAACGTTGACTAGAACCTCCGCTCAGCGGATGAGATGGAAGAGGAAGAGAGGGAAGCACAGTCTGCCAAACTCCAGGAATTGATTCGGAGAGGCACTCCCTCCGATTTGCAGGAAGCGAACCGGCTCATGAAGGTTATGGCAGGATTCGACAATCGGCACAAAACTGACTATCGAGCGAAGGCCGCAGAGGAGGTTGTTAAGGTGCAACAAAAAGCCAAGATTCTCGAGGAGATGCTGCAGAATCAACAACCCGGGGGAGCTCTCCCTGAAGGCGACGTTTTCGAGGTAGGCAATAAGACGTTCTGTGTGTTGTTTACCAGTTGATTAGTCTCTGACACTGTTACTAGGAACTTGCGAGTGCCTTGCAAAGCGCTCACCCAAAAATCCAGAAAATGTGCGAAGAAGAATCGGATGATCCCGAGGCCGTCCACAAGCTATTGGAGATAAACGACAGCATACATCGCACTATCGAGCGGTATAAGCTAGTCAAGAAGGGTGATCTGGATGCTGCGTCTCAGATCCCCAAGGGTACGCTGGGCACCACGACCGGAGTCTCAAAAAATGCAAACAACGAGCTCTCTCTTATCGATTTCGACCCGGAGCCTGAACCCAGCTCCAACGGCCACGAGGCCGGCCCATCCCAGGGTGGTAACTCCTTGGAGAATGATCTGCTCGGCCTTTCATTAGGTGAACGAGCTCCCTCTCCGGGAGGTGGTATTTCTCTCGGATCTTCCAGTAAGTACGGCGGCACAGTTTTCCCCCAAAGCACCACTGACAATATCAAAGTGAATTTCCCGTCCATGTCAGCAAGCCCAACACCGCCTGTCCCATCACAACCTCATCAGCAGGCGCCAACAGCTCTCAAACCTAATTATGATATCCTTGCTTCTATGAACAGTTCGCGATCTGTCTCTCAATCTGCTACACCTGTGATGGGTGTCTCGTCCAAACAACAGTCCACAGCGACACCGCCACCAGCGGCCGACCCATTTGCATCGCTTGTCTCTGCCAGCCCACGGGCAACATCTAGTCCCTTCCAACCTCCGGCGCAAAGCCAACCTGCTCCGGCTTCGTCGTCATTGCTGGACCTGGTCGGAGACACGGGTCCGTCCCGGCAACCTGCGCAGCAGGCCGCTCCAGTGGAAGATGATGAGTGGGATTTCGCATCCGCATTGCCGGCGAGCAATGCCCTTCCATCGACCAATAAGATCCAAGTCCTGAACTCTCAGCTCCGTGTAGATTTTGCTGCACGTCGGGTACCGAACCAGCCACGCCAGATCCACATTGTAGCCATCTTCTCAAACACAACTGGCCAAAGTATTGGAGATCTCCATTTCCAGGTCGCTGTGGAGAAGGTAAGTCATTGGCCACTATTAACAGAGTCCACTTTCTAGGTGAGTCTACTGACAATTAATTAGTCCTACACGCTACAGCTTCGGCCGCAATCAGGCCGAGACATTGCACCCCAGCAGCAAAATGGGGTCCAACAGTTGATGCTCATAGACGGGATCGATATTGGGAACGGCGACTCGGTGAAAATTCGGTTCAAGGTCTCTTACAAGCTTGGCGGCGAGGCCCGTGAGGAACAGGGGATGGTGCCACCGCTGGGCATCGCCTAGCCGTCGATCCCAGAGGTTTATCTTACGGTTTGTGTCTGTGTCTTCTGAGATTCCCCTCTAGATCTGTCTGATGGGAGCTTCCCCTGAGCGGACAATCTAGGATCCACTCCCGTTGAATCGTGGTCTTATCTATTGGTGCTGGCTACTCCAATCTAGCGCAGCATCATCGACGGATTTGGTCTTTCTCTGCCCTTGACTGGTGTCCTTTTTATCTTGGCTTTGCACTCATTGAGAACTTAGCGTCTTTTACCTATTCATGCTGTTTATAAACAAGATTTCATTTCCAATTGGTTTTCACTCGTGGCGAGGGGACGCTGTGCGTGTGGGTAGACAGATTGATTGACTCGCAATGATGCAGATATGAAAGTAGTCAGGGTCGAATCAACGAACCAATCTCTCCATGCGAAAGAGCGAGAGAGGCCGATGCCCTTGCCATATTCTAGATGTCCGTCCTATAGCACCGTCCTAACTAGGTAACCAACCCGAACACCGGACACAAGGAACTAGCCCTAGCGCTAAAACCCACGTAACTGCAGGCACGTTCGTGGTATGCGCCCCAAGAAAATAATAAAACCAGAGAATCAGTTCTGCCGAGACTTCAGTCCACCCAGCGCCACGGCCAGCCACACATTCCATTCCGAGTATGTATGTCTGCAGATCTTGTTGCGGCCACATTCGTCCTGGCGGATGTATGCGACATGAACTGTAGTTCGGGTGTATATCGTGGCTGTGCGTGTGGGGTCTATGGAGTACGGACATTGCTCAACCCCGATTGTTCTCCGAGAGGTCGACTGTTGACCTTTTGGTGGAATCCGGGGATTGATACTGCCCAGGTGGAAACTTCAGACGCTTGAGATTAATTTTGATATCCAATGTTGATTTCTATGTTTATGCTTTCTCGTCATTGTATGGAATCCATGTAGATGTCTACTCTGTACTCCGCATGTCGGACATGGATGTGGGCGATCCGCTGATCGGTTTGATCTCCAAGACCCCACCACGTTGTTGTTAATCGCCAACGATTAAACTTCACTTGGTATTGTCAATATGCCAATCATGTCAGGACAAACAGGAAACGGTCAGTTCAAAGAAAAGTGAAGAAATACATCGGATTGTTGGCAGTGGCGACTTCAGGGGCATTTGGATATGCTCGAAATGGCCTAGTCTCGGCCGGGTGGCGACCTCGGCAACTCCAAGGATGCCCGTCCTATGGGCTTTCGACATGGCGTGGTTATTTTCCATGGGAGATGAGGCTAGATCAGGCAGGTATATGTCCAGTCAAGAGAAGAAGAAGGATTCGTCGAAGGGTTTGGAGACAGATTTGTTTGCCCAGCAGGAGGGTTGAGCCCATATCTCGTATCGTGTAGTATGCGGTATCACCTACATATGTATGTAGGTGGTAGTGGTGGCTTGTTATAGTGGCTAATGGCGTGATTATGTATCTCGTGTACAATGTCTACTCGTGGCTGCCGGCGGTTTATGCCTCGGTTAGTATATGTACTACTTTGGATTGTGCTATGCGATCCTACGCCTCGCAGAAATCAACCCTAAGTGCAGGCCAACTTTGTACCCTCTGATAGATCTACTATATGGATCACTAGTAATAAAGGTCGTATCTTTCGAGTGTACATAATGCGTACAGTCAAGTCCACCAAGTTGGTGGCTATTAGTAGAGTCACTGGGATTGCGCTACGCTGATTAGAACTAGCAGTAGGTCTACGAGAGAAATTCCGAGAAGAGCTGTCGACATAGCCTGGACCTTGTCTAGCCATGCACGTGGAGGCGTAGGCGCCAACGAAATTGCCTGGTTAGGAAGGCAGAGACTCTCCCGAGGTCCAGTCCTTCATATCCAAACCCGGAGTTACCAAAAATTCGCTCGGAATTTTCAATTGGCACCATGATCCAGATCCTCCAGGGCTGCAATATAGATGTTTCACTCGGCAAAGCGTCCGCCAATAGTAAACCATGTACCTGTTATACTAAGTGACCCATTCAACTAAGATATGATTAGAGTACATGCGACGTGCAGTAACCTTATCCATAGATCTGACAAGACAATCTTGTTGACGACTCGGCACGCATGTAGTTATAGCCTTGAATTTCAGGTTCCCTTGGAGGGTTGAAATGACAAGCTAAGTAACTGTGGTGTGGTCCAGCCCCTGCCCGATCCGGCTATCACGTGGTACCATCCCCTGCGTGCTATCGAAGACACCTCTCATAGAAGAGAAAATTAAAAAGATTTGGAAGTTTCAACGCTTCAGGAAGATGATCTGCAGTGATTCTCGATACAGTAACATCTAGTTATCGGGATACATCTATCAGCGTCTGGATTGCCCAGGTGCAGTGTAACCCGCCCCACTTAATCACTGTAAAGGGTCTAGACTCCCCGGGCTGATCTGAAATTCATGTCAATATCTTCAATGTTGATAACTGCACATGTGGTTTCGGCAGCTTCGTAGAAATTTGAAATAGTCTCCAGGAGGACTAGACATGGGCCATGAGTGGCACCATATCGACTCGTATTTGGCGGTTAGTGGCGCTCAGGCAGACTTGCCGAGAGAGGAGGGACTGGGCAACCATGGACCGAGCGGCCGTAAGTTTTCCAAGCGCCCAAACTATGATCGGCTTGGTTCCGTGGTTCTGGCCCCGAGCTTGGGCTTAACTCCTCAGCCTTTTTGGTATTTAAATTACCTTCCCCCTCTTCTTTTGTGATACTCTCTTCTTACATAAATCTACTTTTCCTATTAGACACTATGTCCAATATGCCCCTGTCGGATCTAGATCAAGATATTACGCCTATCCCCCGTTCGCGGGAGGAGAACCAAGAGAGGTATGAACTACCGTATGGAGGGGAAGGAAATATACGCAACGTACTAACAATCACCCAGAGCCTTTATCGCTGCGTCCCGGCGAAAGGATCGCAGCTTAGATGCTCGCTTGGAATCTGCTAACCGGGCTTCTATGTTACATAAGAAGCGCACGGGCAAGGCCTTTCACATCACCAAGGAGATTGTCGAGAAAGAAGCCATGTATGAAGAGGTCGATGAGCGGTATCAAGAAAAACGCATTCTCATGCTGCAACGCCAGAACGAGCAAATTGAAAAGCAATTCCAGGACCATCTAATGGCCGCCTTCGCAGCCCGCGCTCAACTCAATTCTTCCATCCACAGCCGGCGAGCAAGCCACATGACCCCACGCCCATCAGCCAATGGTGGTCCGCGCAAGATGAGCTTGGACCTGTCTAATATGCGCTCTTCCTTCTCCCAAGGCTCAGGCCCAGGCTCAATGGCGAGCCCGATGCCAACGAGCGATGGCTACTTACTATCGCCCACGGCATCATACGACCCGAGTGCCCAGTCCTACATGGCCTGCATGAGTGGTTCCCAGACGCCATACTCCGACATGCCATCGGGACTCCCAAACTACGTGAGCCAACAAGCCTCAGCACCAGCACCAGCCTGGAGCTCCCAAGTACCCGCATGGGCCCCGATGCAACAGCAGAACCCAACCCCTGGGCAAACCCCCACAGACACGCACGCCGTGCAAATGTGGCAGCAGCAAATGATGCAGCAGAATCAGATGCCCGACACGGCAACCCAAATGCATCAGTTCAGAGATCGCCTTGCGTCCGCACCGGAATTGCCTCTGCAGCACTCGACGGCTCCACCGATTCCCTCAGCATCCATCTCGGGCCCCACCGGCCATAGCCCTTCCCATGGTCACTCGCGCGGCCAGTCCCAGCCATCGAACAACTTCCACAACCTCAGTCTCCTTACGCAGAGCACGCACCATTCCCACTCGCAGATCGCCCCCTCTAATTTTAGCTCTCCTAAGATCGAGGCCCTCTCAGCGGGCACTCACTCCACTCCAGACTTCTGTCCCACCCCCAACACCCCACTGTCGCCGAAGACTGCTACGGCGCATGCTACTATGTCGCCGGGTGGGAAGGTCGACAGTGATGGCATTATGGTCTCGCATGAGGGGATGGATCCTGATTTCACGGATTTCAGTCAATTTGCTTTCCACCTGGGGAACTCGACTGTTCCGCTTTCCGACCGTGATCAGCCTTTTGGCTTCGATGATCTTCTCGCTGTTGATGATTTCACCAGCGTCTCTTGTTAACTTCATCTATCTGACTATCATGCCTATTATGATCTACGATACCTGATATACCTAGGTAGTTGTTGTTTTTTTTCTTTGGTTCTTTTTTGGATTTGGGGGTGTATATCGGGTTGGCTTTGCACATTCGCTCCTGTATCATATTCTATTTATCTTCTCACATTTATCTCTCATTTAATATCCTGAACAGGAGTCAGGGTTGGAGATGTTGTATGTATCGGATGAAGCCTTGCTTTTATCATTAAACTTTACTTTATTCTACTTTTCTTCAATCCACGTATGTACAGTGACATGAAGCCTATCCACTTTTCTTTTCCGATCTCCTTGTTAGATTTTGACCTCGGTGAATTTTACGTTGCAGGACTTAACGTTGCATTGATCCGCAAACAACCCTCACAGTCCGCGTCCTAATCCGGAGCCTTCCCCACAATTCTTCCAAGGACTGCGCGATTATTGGCGTCTCATTTTCTTTAATGGGCTAAACCTGGTCCCAGATTCTATGCTCCACCGGGCCGTGCCAGTAGAGGGAGCTATAGCAGTAGCTATAGCTGCAGTTTCAAACCCCCAACCTAGACATTACATAGGAATGATTTTTTTTTTTTACCTTTCTCTTCCCTTAACCAGTACTGCATTTTTAGCTTTAGGTTCGAGCACTGAATCCAAATCATTGAATTCACAACTTTCTCCCTGCAAAATGCCGCATCTAGTATACCGAGTCCACAACCAACATACACCCCTGGTATTAAGTCTCCAACCCTATCCACGTAGGTCTATCCCACAATGAAAAAAGAACAGACAACCTGCAGGGTTATGAGGTATTTCCCAACCCACCAAGCAGTTCCTCACGGACCAAGTACCTAATCGATTTCCAGCGATCAGACCATCCCCAACCGTGGAACCTCCCGCCTTAATTTGTCACGTCGTGACCACGGTGCGATGTCATAGCCCTGGAGCCCTCAGTAGATCCTAGGCCAGGCCCTTGTGTGATGTATGGAAACAGGTACTTTTGTACTCTTGGTTGCAGGGGAGAAAAACTCTGCTGTTTCTGTTTAGTCTTTGAAATTTCCTTGATTTCGTATCTCGGTCTCGAGTTGCCTCAGGACTGTTTCCAACTCATACTGGTCACGCGGTGCGATAGGCTTCCTTAGCTAAATTGCAATTCGGAAATAAGGTTGACTTGACTGCTATAACTACATAGTTTCCTCTTGTAAATTTAAGGTTGGTATCGTGCGAAAGAAAGTAAATTGAAATTGAAGTGCCCCGTGCCATGCGGAACTTGTGGTTGTCTTCCCGTCCCTGCTTGGTCCTCCCGATGAGGCGTTCCCGGGATTATGGACCAACGGCGATCGTGCAGGATCGACTTATTCTTTGAAGGGTACCTACATACTTAGTGCATTGATCTCTTACCAGCCCCCAGAGATGATATTGTAAATATTAAGTAGGGCAACTTGAATATAATGTCTATACACAAACCTCAAATTAAAAAGCCCAGAAACCCAAAGAGTAACCGACTTTATGGGTGGAGAGAAAAAGAGTGGACTGTAGAATCCCAGATTTGCGGGGTTAAGGTTGCAGCTCGGCAAACCAAGCCCTGACTTTAATTGGCCAATAACAAACTAGCGCCCGCACTGACCCATGAATAGTATAGAGTCCATCAATACCTCTACCACGGCCGAAAGACAAGTCCAAGGGCAGGGTACCAACGGTTGAGGCCTGGGTATTGCCGGCAAAAAGACATTTTGAATCATACCTCAGAACTCTAATTCTCGCCTGGTGGAGTAGAGGGGCATCCCCGTGCCGCTCCAACGGGGGGCTAAGACTAGCTCCACCCAGTGAACGCTTGCCTGAATATGGGTTAGCGCTAGGGTTCGCATAGTTGGTTCTGGTTGGACTAGATTGCAACGCTGGCCCCGTGCACGTTTGCAGAGGGATGATTGGTGGCGATTTTTCTTTTTCCGCTGGTTTTGTGGCTTAGGGATCCAGTGGGTGGCCTGTCATATTGACAGATTGGGATGGGGTTGACCTCCAAGGTCGGTTATAGGCCCACGGGTGATGATAGTGATAGTGATGGATAGCCCGGAGGTTGCGCGAGTTCTGGACTGACTCATCTCTTTGCCTCGTTGGGGCTTGCGTACCTGCGTTTGATTAAGGCCGATCAGGTCATGGGGTCCAGATCGGCCGATTTGGGAAATGCGCTATCGTGTGCTATTCGTTAGATTGATTGGTTTATCTCTTACATGCATGGTACCTCTAATCGACCAAGCTGACTTCGGGATACCTCAAAATTCTCGTAATTCCTACTTCAAAGTTGCCTGAACCTCTTCCAAGTCCTTCCTAATCGAGACGCCTCTAAAAATTTGCCCAGCCACAGTTCCCAATTCGCCCGGAAATGTGCCAAGGGATGGATAAAGGTGTCTATTATGAGCGCCCAATCCGATCTCTCGGTGCGTAGTGGAGCAAAAGTAGCTTCAGACGAGACCCGATCGCATGGGCGGAGTGACTGTGGATGCGTTCGTGTTCCCCAGATTTAGAGAATTGACGATCTTTGTGATTCGGTCTAAGCATTATTCCTCTGAATTTAGTACATATCCCCGTTTTTGTTTGGCTATATATCTCGTTAAGGAGCTATCGATATCACTGGTTCTTCGTGTAGAATCAATTTCGTGACAGACATTGGACATTATCTTTAGATCATGGTCTCGATCTAGCCTAATTCCAGTACAAAGAAGCAATATCTTTTAGTCCAAATCAGCCTAGAGAAAACTGTGACCCACATGCCACCCTTGCAAATAGGAGGATTAACTAAAATATGACGGGCGAGTGAGAGGCAGGAAGAAGCCAAATCCCGAAAATGAACCGACTTACACCCTGCAGCTGATCAGACGCCCCCTACCCGAGTCATACTCAAACGCAATTCAACGCAAAATGCCATTTAAATGACGGAATACGAGGGCCAAGAGCACATTGGATCGGTCTTGTCCGATCATGCTGGATGTGCAGGAGTGGATAATTCATCATTGCGTGAGTTCACGCCGCTGGACAGTGCTGGATGGGACGCAATAAGACTGCTTTACGAATGCCGGAAATGCTTCTCCGTGTGATGGGAGTGGGGGTTTTTTTTCTGTGGAGCTCCGGGTTTTGTCCGAGGGTATGCCTGATCGGCGTGGGATGTGGGTTTCGTCGGCTTTGTCCGATGATTGTCGATCTTAACTTAGTGTGGGTGTATAGATCTGGTTCATCCGGTAAGATAGAGACTCAAAATTCAGACGTGATAAATTGCAAGGTCTACTGGGATCCAGGCGAGGGACTACGTAGGGAGATGGTCAATTGGAAGTTGTTTGGTAATGTTGATCCACAATGGAAATCACATCCGCTGCTGAAGACGATAAGGAGAGGCTGGGCAAGTCCGAAGCTCCATCCGCTTGCCTCCTATCCTGTTAACTAATGAAGTGGGACAGTATCCATAACTAGTGGGGGTGGCTAGCATTGGGCTTGCTACAGACCCAAGCACGTCGGACAAAGCAAGTGCGTATGTCGGGGTTTCAAAATACAGATGTACTGAGAACATGCTCTGCAATAGAGAATAGAGCCCAAGTACAAAACGCAGTGTATGCTTTTACATGCCACCACGGCTGAAAAGCTCCCGGCCAATATCGCCGCTGCGGCGGACACTTTGGCTTGACGAACTACTGCGTCGGCGGCGGCTACGAGACTCCGCGGGGTCAGCTGGGTTCAGCCCGCTGGCTCGGGCATGCAAGTTCAGGATGTCAGTCAAGCTGACTACTCCAACTAGCCGCCCGGACAGTCGGGCTCCGTCTAGGGCGGAGGAGGGGATAGAATGCGAGACGGGCGATGGCACTGGGACCGACACGCCTGGGGCTGGGTATGTGTAGGGTGGGTTAGGGGTTGGTAGGTGAGGAGCGGTGTATTGAGACGGCTGTGCAGAAGGTGTCACGGGCGCAGAAGGAGACGGTGGTGGTGAATTTGCAATATACGATCCGGTAGCTGGGCTGATGCTGTTGGAAAGAGGGATGTGTACTGAAGACTGCGATGGAGTTGGCGGTCCTGATGAGGTTGGAGATAACGGATCGGTCACCCAGAGCCTGAAGAGGCAGTCAGTACATCTTCTCTTTATATCTCAAATGTGCAGTAGTTACCGATGTGATCGGGTTGCCACGAGCTTTGCGACTGTGTGAGCCAGTGTCGATCCAGGATTGACGTGGAAGACCGGGAA
Organism: Penicillium egyptiacum; assembly: GCA_911456345.1. Lineage (NCBI taxonomy): Eukaryota > Fungi > Ascomycota > Eurotiomycetes > Eurotiales > Aspergillaceae > Penicillium > Penicillium egyptiacum. The sequence continues at coordinate 1,262,112 of CAJVRC010000839.1, forward strand.
TGAGTCTTTACCCTCAATCAACCCCCGTGTGGACAGAATAACCGAGATGAAGTGAGTGCAAGTGTTTTGAAGAAGCGGCAATGAAGATGATCTGGTCAAAAGCTGTGAAATGGTGAGTAAGTCTTGCTAGCCAAGATGGGCTGTCACATACCTTAACATCCGCTGTGGAGATATTCCCAAGAACGTTTAAGTAGTTATCAACAACCACGATCGAGGACATGCCCTCGTTGTTCATCATATGAAGAGCATCCGAGAGGGGTTTATCACCACTGCAAACGACAAAATGGTGGTTAGATTGCTCTTCAATAGTTCATCGAAACAACTTACTTGATTGAGATCACTTCATGAGATCCAATAACCAGCTCACGCAGAGCCTTCGGGTAGAGCTCTTCAATGATCGGGAAGCTGCGGCCGTTTTCCCAGAGGAATTTGACCAGTCGGAACTGGCTGAAAATCCCGACCACCTCTTGGTCATTTGACTCGTTCACCACCACAACCCGGTGAACACCACCGCCGAATATCTCAACTGCGGCCAAGACATTGGCCGATGCCGGCAGTTTGATCAGCGGTTCCTTCTCCATACCGAACTTCTTGACATCTCTCAGGGGAATAGGTACGCCGTCGTGAGCTTTCTTGGCTAGCTCTTCATATGACGCTTGATGCGCTTCGTCGGGGTGTGTCAGGCCGGCTGCCAGCAGGAGATAGGAGTTGAGATCGGCATAGTCGAATGTGCCGACGGCAGACGTGGCTTCAGGTGTCTCGCGGATCAACAGCACAGCCGCACCTGAATCAATCAAGATCTAGTTGGACGAGCATGTTAGTCCAAGGACAGGGGTGTTACCTTTGTGATGCACTCACATTCGTCGCATCTTCGATGCCCGTATCAAGCTCGACAAACTTCAGGTCATCCGGGCTGACCAGCTCGCCAATTGAGATCTCTCTCCAATCACGACCAACAAAAGCAGGGTTGCTGGTCTTCGGAAGCGGGGGATTGTCGATGAGGCTCTGGACTGCGGACTGTGGGAGGGACGGCTGCCGGCGTGCGCGGGGAGAGCCGGGTGGGCCACGAAGCGACTCGCTCAAGCTTTGTCTGTGCTGGTGGTTTGCTGAAACGCGGAGCTGGTTTCGTGTAGAGGGAGAGCGGGATTCGGTGCTAGATCGTGGAGAAGCAATGGATACATTGTTGAGGGAAGTGTCGGACCCTTGGCGGGAGTGCAAGCGGTCCGCCATTTCTGTCAAAAATTCTCCGAAGTTTAGCCAAAGACAAAGGTCAACAATATGTTGCGAAATGTGAAATGCAGTTGATCCTACTGAGGTCATCAGGTGATGTTGATCATATTAAGCGGGTCCGTAAGCGGGGTAAACCATTGAGCCAATCAAAATAGACCAATATCAACTGGATGCACCTGGGAAGGCATGTACTGTTGTATGTCTATCTAATCCTTGAAATATATTTCAGACTTAGAGAAATGTTAGGCCGTGAGAACGCTGACTATGTGGGAAACTCGTCAGACTACTTCCTCAATTAGAACTGTTCTAGACATCGATGTTCAAGATGTTATGGCCTTATCACGGCAACGGCGTGGGCTACAAGAGGGCTAGGGACGTCTCAAATCGCTAGAAATATTAGGAATTTTAACTCGGTTAAGAAAGATAGGAGAGTTTCATAGCCTAGCTCTAGGCTGGCTATCATATGTTACTCGAAAGCTTAGCCAACTCCGGGAGATTAATGTTGTCTTTTTGCCCGAATAGTCGAATTGTCTATGGATGTCCACGGGTACTCTTTAACATTATATAATATAGCCAAGACATCAGTATCTTAGAACAGGTAGTAGCCTTTCTGTTACATCCAAGTTTGACATGACAAATTAATCAAAGATGCAATGAGCAACGCCAAAGCTCCCACGGGGGACAGCTAAAATGGCCCGTGCACAGAGGTCAGTCGGAAACCTGCATTGTTCCCAGACCCCCCACAAGTATATCTTCGGTGCGAAGTCCGCATTTTTCGGATGGGACAAGTCATGCTCGTCAATTCTGTTCGACTGGATGAATGTCTGATGCAAACACTGCAAATTCGGTTTTCCAATCACTCCAACCTCAATTGAGCACACATTATGGATGTCGAACTAGCCTCTCCGCCGGCGGTAAGCGCCTTGAGAGAAACATTTGGTGATCGAAAGCCCCCTGATATTACTCGGAAGATTACTGCTTGTGTAGCATGTCGAAAGCAAAAGGTTAGTTTATTGCCGGAGTTGCCACAATGAAACAAGTAACTGACCTACGGGGAAGGTCAAATGCCATATGCGTGAAGGTCAGACTCCATGTTCGCGGTGCAAGAAGAGAGGTCTCCCCTGCAACGTGAATAGAAGCTTGCAGACATTACTGGAAGACGATGTCACGTAAGTACGACGAAATTCTTGCACTGTCATTTCCTAATAGGTATCTAGATGGAAAGGGGCCGTGGTGCAAAAGATGCGGTCGCTAGAAGAGGCTGTTGCAAGGATTGCTGCCAAAGTTGACATGCCCGAGTTGCAAGCTTTGCAAGCTGCTCCTGAAATACAAGATGGTTCTCCACCTGAAGCTATTAATGAAGAAGTCACGGGAGAGACCTCCACCTCAAGTCAGCCATCTCAGCCAAAGGAGGATCATGAGCAACCGCAGACATGGGAAGTGGTAATGGACCCCCGGGGAGGCCCAGCTTCCATCCCAGCTTCTTGCCTCTCAGAAAGTGGGAAGGCAGGTCTACCAAACGGTGTATCAACTGCCCGTCGTCCAGACTTGATATCCACGGGACTTATCTCGTTACGCCAAGCCGTTGCATTATTCGAAACATATCATCTCAGACTTGATCATTTCCTCTATCGCATTCTTGGCGACCATATTAGTTTGGACTCGGTTCGGATCGCATCCCCACTGTTAACCACGGCTGTTTGTACCGTGGCTGCTTTGCATTCTCACTCCCTCGGTCATCTCTTTGAAACCTGCTACGGTGAATATAAGAACCTTGTCGCGGCCCGAACTTTCTCAAGGCATTTGAATGAAGATGACATTCGTGGCCTGTGCATTGGTGCGTTTTGGTTGCATGAACTTTCATGGGCCTTGATCGGAAATGGTATGTGGCTGGAATCTCCTGGTAAAATGAAGCTGACAGAACTAGCTGTCCGCGTTGCATCGGACATTAATCTTCATAGTGGTATCTACAAGGCCCTCAAAGGAGACCGCGATGGTTATCTTCAAGCCCGACTATATTATCTGGTCTATGTATGCGATCACCACTTTTCAATCGCCTATGGTCGGCCGCCGATGTCCAGAGAAGGCTTCATAATCGAGTCGGCTAGTCGATTACTAGAGACCAAACATGCCACAGAAGATGATGCTAGACTAATCAGCCAAGTAAAAGAATGGTCAATCCTGGGTCGAGTCTTTGACAACTTCGGAGTTGACGTTGATACCCCTATTGCGCCTCGGACACTCCCTCAACTGCGTCGATGCTCCATCTCTCTGGATACGTGGTTTGCAGATTGGAACGACAGCTTCAAAGTGAATCGGAATGTCGGAAATTATCCGCAAAAGGGCGTTGGTTTTCACTTCCATTTTGCAAAGCTATATCTCTGCTCGCACGCCTTCCGCGGTGTACCGACCTTAGAGACTGCACCTCAATACATGTCGCCTGAATTGGAGGAGATTGCCAATGCCGGTGTATTGTCAGCTATGTCAATCCTTCGAGTGATTGTGAATGATGCCGAATTTCGATCGTTCATGAATGGACTTCCTTTGTATTTCGACACTATGCTCGCGTTCGCCGTTGTCTTTCTCCTCAAAGTTGCCACGAAGTATGCATCCATGATCAGAATTGATACGGGCAAGATCCTTTCCCTGGTCACTGAGACTGTGGCTGCCCTTCGGGATATCACCCAATCTATGCATAAACACCATCTCCTTGTGGTAATTAGCGAAGGCTTGGAACGGCTGTTGAGTAGATGCCAGGTGTCTACTCACACAGTTCACGAAACAATGTATCGTCCTTCTCCTGCCCAGGAGCAGCCCCCAGTCTTTGATTCAATTTGGATGGAAAATATGGCAAGCTTTGATTTCCAAACGAACTTTCCTGACGTTGATGACTGGTGGCTACATTATAATACATCGATGGGACCCCCTCTTTGCCCTGAGGAATCGAGATAGCCAGATATCAGATTGACCAGTTGAGAACCAGATCAAGCAGGTCATAGTTTCTCCAGTCTTTAGCCTGAGCCTTGCTCCCATTGTCCATCGGTTTTGACATAATTAGTGGGACCTCTTGCTCGCTTAGGCCTCCAGCGACCGTAATGGATGGTCTTTCACCTTTGAAAAGCCATGATCTGCTTTGCAGCTGCCAATGACGGCATGTGGCCTGGAAATAACCACAGTCGCCCTCTCGGTCCGAAGGCATCTCCTATATTTGGGCGGCATCTTGCCCGCTGAGAGCAACCTCGACATATGGGGGTGACTCGCAGCAGAACGCCTCTCTCAATACCAGACTTTAGGTATTCTGAATCGAAGCCGTCAATTCAAATTACGACTGTAGGCTGTGTGGGCAGGCTATATTCTTTCGAATGTAGAGTAAATTTCGACCGGGAGTCTAGATTGATGTTCAGTGTCTATGTTGGGAAGAAGGTCACGATCATACTGACCAATGAGACATTGATAGGCAAGTTCCTCATAGGCTTCCAGATCAGGGACTTTCAAATTCGGCCTTTTCGCGAGATCATCACATCGTCTGACAGAAAGCTTTGCCTCCAGCAGGGGATCCTGTTGCGCCTCCCGGACCTGCTCGGTATTGTATCCGCCACCCTAATCCTCGTTAATATACTCCAAATATCGAGATAAGAAGTGAAAGGTGATTTATATACCTGGAATTTCAATGTCCGCTTACTGGTCTCACTCAATGCATCATAATAGCTTTGATCTGTCGCGACCAAATATCGCTTAGCCATTACATGCGCACCAACCAACTTGCACACCTTCTCACTGAACCCAATCTGGCGCAGATAAGTCTCTCCCAGAGCCTCATGGCTTTGTCTTCCAATATATTGGCCGTCGGGAGTGATCATTTTCTCGATCTTCTCGGCCGCGGGAATGAACCGTCCGACATCATGCAAAAGTGCAGCCAGTATGACCTCGGGGTCATTGCCATGTTTGGGGCACTGCGTGGCAAGAAATGCGCACTGTAGCGAGTGCTCTAGTTGAGTCACTTGCTCGCCGAGGTAGTCACCCTGTCCCTGTGCGTGCAGAAATTGGAACAATGTTTTAATGGTTGCTCTGGTGTGTTCCTCGACCGAGGCGAGAGGTCGCTCAGTCTTGGGGGTTGTTATCTTCATGTCCATTTTGAAGTATATTTTTTGCGATTGTGTTCAAGAAATGGTTCGGTCTTAAATAGATCGGTCGTTCATATAGTGTCTTGATGACATATTAGAAATCCTTGTGGCATTGCTGAAAATGCATCAAGGCATGAAGTCCGTCTGTGCACGTCCATTTGAGGATCTTCTAACTTACCCCTCTGGTAACTCATGATACTCTCCAAGATACGTGAGCGAATCGCATCGGCACGAAGCCCGTTGGTCTGTGCTGCATCCTAAGGGTTTCTGTGTGGCTTCGGCACGAACGCCTTCACTTAGTTCCCATAACTTATTGACAAATGCAGGGCTTAACTCATGGGGCAATTGAGGGCCCATTGGAATGGCCCCGCAGTCTAAGATGTTGACGCATTTCGAAACTATTTAAAGCTCGTTGGTTGCTACATTTTCACTTTGACTGTTCCATCATCGCTTAATTCTGTGGTTCCAACGGATTACTCAAAGATGTCACCTCTCACACCTGAACAAATAGCTTCCTACCATGAGAATGGTTACCTCCTCCTACGCGCCGACGAGCATAAACTCGTTGATCCTGCAGAGCTCAAGCGATGGACGCAAGAAGTCCAGGCCTGGCCTCGTGTCAAGGGCAAATGGATGCCCTACGACGAAATCAACATCAACGGCGAACGCCAACTGATGCGCACGGAAAGGTTCATTGACTACCACCCCGAGTTCAAGTCACTGGTCTGCGGCGAACAGCTGGCCGAGATTCTAAAGGCAGTCTCAGGCGATGTATCTTCTCCAGGTCCCCAATACCGAAGATCTATTAGGAGAGCATGCTAATGTGAAGCTCCTAACTGTAGGATATGCTCCTCTTCAAGGAAAAGATAAACTACAAACAGCCCCAAGGAAACGGCTTCGAAGCGCACCTGGATGCACCAGCCTACGACCACATCGGCCGCATCGAGCATCTTACCGCCAACATAGCCATTGACGCTGCGACTCCTGAAAACGGATGCCTGGAAGTTGTGCGCGGGTCACACAAGATCGAGGTTGAATTTGCGGAAGGTGGCCGAATCACGTCTGAATGGGAGCTAGCGCACGAATGGACTTCTGTTCCTCTTGAAATGGGTGATATGCTGATATTTGGGTCTCATCTTGCCCATCGCTCGGCTGAGAACAACACTGGTAAGAGTCGGTCGAGCCTCTATGCTACCTTTCACTCGAGGAGCGACGGGGAGGATCTTAGGGAGCAATATTACAAACATCGCCTGGAGGTGTTCCCACCTGAGCATGGTGAGTTATCCTTTGGAAGTTTAGTGTTCAGACGTTTGAGGAGCGACTTGCTGATATAAATGTCCTAGAGCGTGAGGAAGGCAAGGATTACTCTAAAGGCTACGAGACGTATGGCTTTGCGGCGCCTTTCACCAAAGCCCAGGACAATATTCCTGCGACTGTCGATGTCGTTTAGGAGGTACTCGCATGAATATCACTTTTGGTTTATCAGATTCAAACCGTTCATTGCGCAGCTTTCGAATACCGGACTGAGGAAATGAGCCTAGCACTTTTATCTATTTGACAAACTTCTCGAAGATCATAGGCGAATAATTTGCCTCCTGCGCCAGCAAATGCAAAGGGAACATCCAATTATTTTCGTAGCTAAAAGAATCTCGAGATTCTGAATCAGTGCTACGAATGTGTTTGATCAAACTGGCTTAAACAAGTCACAACCACACTCTAGTTGGTAAGTAAGCTGTGTACAAGGTATATAGTATGTATACAATAGTATTGTCAAACACCTAACTCCACCCAAAAATATGAGCCGAAGTTGTCGATAGGAAGACATGTAAATATATGTACTCAATCATCCTGATATGATGGCACAACCACATCTCCTACCATCACCGTCCTGCGGTCAGGTAGTTCGGAGTCAAAGCCCTCTAACTCCTCCGGAGAAAGTGCAGAATATTTGCCAAATTTGACCTTCCCATCAATGTTTCGCGTCTTGGCAAGCGTTGAAAACGGCTCAGCGCGTCGAATGCCAGTGAACTGGTCTATACAAACCATTTGACATCGCTGACATGCATCGAGAGCATCGAACCGAAGTTGGTCTGGTCCAATTCGAAGGGATGACCACCGGTCCTCCGCATATGGTTGTTCCACATCGCCACGGTGAGCAAGTCGTTCAGCGACGACAATGTTACCGCGGAAGACGTCTGCAGCGACAGTTTTACTGCTGCCATTCTTGCTGTTTGCTTTGATGGTCTCATTCAGTCGGTTGACAGATGAACGTGAAACCACTAGAATCGGCGACTCGTTGGATAACGTGATTAGTGTCTGGCCACCCTCACGCACCGGGGGAGGGAAGTCAGGTGGGAATGAGCCTGGCATGATTAGCTTGCGGAAACGGTTCTTCCACGTATTCGGCGTCCGTTGCAGCTGTGAGTACCGGCTAGTTGTCTGCGTAGGGAATCGTGCGAGAGTACAAGGCACTCCGAGGAAGTCCGAGAAGAATGCCGAGACCACTGGGGACGTGTAGGCATGGAGAGAAATTCGGTCACCGCAGACTGTTGTAGGCCTTTTGGTCGAGCTTGGACAGAAGGATGTGGAGATGAGACTTGTGTCCTCCCAGCCAAGTGAAATCTCAAGGCTGACTTGATCTGGCGCGGCAATTGCACCGCAAGTAATACGGAGAACTCCTCTTTCAATCTCAATCGAGGGTCGTATGAGACACATGCGAGGGTATCTAGCAGTGTTAGTTAAGCAAATTCGTATACTTTGTTCCGGCACAACATACCTTTTCTGATTCAGGGCTGCGCCAGTCCCTTGATGAATCAAACACCATTCTCTATCCCAAGCCAGTCCCTCTTTCTTCACTTCCCAACGCTTTCCCTCGGGTATCTTGAAAGCACCGCAACTCTTGATTGGGAACACTGCTAGGCTTTCGACATAGAAATGAGGGGCAACGACCTCATTGTCTTCTGTCAGAGGATCAAGGGCCACTATAGGTGGACTCTTCTCCACGTAGAACTCCTCGACAAAGTTTAACAAGGAGTCTATATCCTTCATGTTCGTCGTGGCACCGATACTGACACGCAGAATTCCTGTTGGTCGCCCTCCCAGAACATCATGGGTATCACCACAACGTAATCCCGCAGAGTAATGCCGGCGAAGCTCAGGTCCGGTCCACCCAAGTGATGAGGCAGTTCCTCCTGGATTGCAAACGGACCCAGTGCGTATCTGCAGATCTTGCACCGTAGCCAATTTTTCTACCTCAGTTTTAGGAACCCATTCACCGCGACTATTGCAAAGATTGAACGCAATAATCGGACCTTGGGTACGCGAATCACCGTATGTTGAGGTGTACGGTTGATAAATTTGACAGACTTTCCTCTCATTGAAATGCGCCAATGAAGAAAGCCTATCATAGACTTGCTTTGCTAGGAACTCAGTGTGGGCCGAGATGTTCGCCATCGAACCAAATAAGCGCTCGTGCGTGTCCAAGGCCGTGTCCAGGGCAATGATATTGTGGAACGGGAGAGTTCCATCCTCTAGCCGCTCATGGATGGAAGTTTCTTTCTTCGCATGCCATTGCACCCCAGTGGCCAGGACCATGTCGACGGTGCCTCCGCCAAAATACTTCCGTCGCTCAAAGACCCGTGCAGCACTTTTGCGGACAATCAAAGCACCCAAATCGGGAAATCCAAAGATTTTGTAGAAGCTGAGGACAGTGAAGTCTGGAGCAGAGGAGGACGGACCTAGATCAAGTGGAGCGGTTGATACAAGCGACGCAACGTCAAGCAAGGTGTATACATTTCCTCCGCTTTCCTTTGTTGCGGATCGGACCTGCTCGCACCATCGAATAGGCAGACGCCGGCCGTTCATATTGGATTGGGCTGGGTATGCAAGTAGTCTGGGCGCCTTCGACTGGTTGCCAGCCAACTTTGAAATCTCGGCTTCCATTTCATCATCACTTTGAAAACACTGGTAGCCCATCTCGGCTAACTCTCGTACCCCGACCAGACTGGTATGAGAATCAATATGGTAGCCATACCAAAATCCTCGATGGTCGGAGTCTCGAAGCGAGTCTGCGACTAGCTTAATCCCAGCAGTTGCGTTTGCCACAAAGACAAGATCGAACTCATCTGGGTCCGCATTGAAGAATCGCAATACGCGGACCCGGGCATCCTCTGTTCTTTGGGTAGAAAGCTGCGACGCTGCAGACATCGAATGAGGGTTTCCAAACAGATTAGATGTAAGATCACGCGAGAAAGACTCGACCGTGGACTTGGCATAAGGTGTTGTCCCCGCATAATCTAGGTAGGTTGTTTCTGATAGAACAGTGGTCAGCATGGATTCAGTGATATCAGATGGACACTCGTACGATTTAGTAGAGGGTACTCTTGGTCTCGGATTGTGTCCACATCGGCGGAGTAACCTTGACTATACTTGGGATGGGCGGAACCCTGGAAGGTTGATTCCATCATTGTTGAAGTTCAACTTTAGACAGATGCACCCAGAGTGTGTTGTACTTTGTACAAACAAGGTGGCAAATTGTGAAAGGTAGGACTTTCTGTATCTTTCTAGCAGCACAATCAGCACATAATGAATATTCAAGGGACCCAGAAATATATAGTTAAATTGTGCGACTGTGTAATATCAAATGGATTTGAAGAAAGAGGTGGGGAAGCCTTACCAGATATAAGACAGCAGACAGTTATATTCTCATCGGAGGTCACCGATACCAACAAATCAACTAGCCCGGGTGTGATTTCCAGTCCACTGCAAAGAGATAGGCTATCGGAGGTTTGGAGAAAAAGCACATTCCAAAGATCTGGCAGGTGGCTTTTATAGGTTATTTTCAACTTCTCAAGTGCTGTGAAGTGACGAAGAATGTCTTGAGATTCCCCTCGCATGTGACCCCGCAATATATCGGACGTGGCAATAGATGTTTTATTATAGAGCCTCATCGCCACGGCGATTGTTATCACCTTGTCGCACGCACTATTGGGCACTATATACACGTCGATCTAGATCCATACACGGGACTCCACTACGTCGTGATACTCATGCACCTCATGCATAATATCAGGTTTACTATACCTTTTACGGTCACGGACATTGCCATCGGGGAGATATATTTACCTCAGCCGACACGTTCACGAGTACATCTGTATGTACTATTGAAACTAATGAGCAAACCCCGCCATGATAGTCCACAATCACATTGTTCGCTATAGACTCCCAACCAACCATTAGGCATTTCTTTGATGATTATATCTCTCAGGTTCCAATAGCCGCCACCGATGCACAATGCGCAACCCAACCTGCATGGTTTTCTAGGATCCTGCTTAAGCTAAAGCAGTAGCTTTAGTCTCATCACAATGTCGGCTTACCAACTCGTTTTATTCTATTCATATACGAAAAGTGTGCCTGATTTCGTTGATAATGCATTGGGCTGAAAACATGTAGCCTTAAGTTAAGTGGAATACACTAAACAATCCATGTCAGTACGTCTGAGTCAAGTGCCAACGCTGTAGACACATCAATATCGTCATTGCGCAAAAATGGCCTGGAACACAGCCACTGTAATATCTCAAATTGTTTCCGAGGCTGAACTGAGGCTGAACTGCTCCACACCACCATAGGGTGCGTGTGGAGTATACTATTGACTAATGTTTCTCAGGTTCAGCTCACCGTAGCTTCCTATGCTCCGCTTGGAAATTTATCGCGAGATTCAACGTCTTCAGCCGGGAGCAAGTAGGTTTCTTATTGGTATTGAGGATGACGAAAAACAACAGCGGCCAGATACATATAAATGACTTTCTTGGGCACCATTGGGCGATGTGACCGTAGATTGTATTGTACAGATGGGGTTGATAGTATACTTCAAAAACAAAACTCCGTCCCAAGCTCCTGATATGGCTCGTACAAGTATTTGTGTCGATCCAGTTCGCGTTGGAATCGACAGAGCATTGGAAAGCCAGAATGAACAAACTGGCAAAAATAAAGAAGGGAAATAAGAAGATGCGACGGTGGTGGTCGTGAGGGGTTCCCATTACCGCTTGGGCCATTGTCTCCAGCCACGGCCATGACCTCTCTGGTGCGCCGAGAGTCAGCATTGCTCCAATCACGTCAGGAAGGACCAATCGAGTACTAACCTGCTTCCACAGCCTGACCATTTCCGGCATTCCCTCCATTGCTTTGCGACGATCCTCGAGACGCGACTCCATGGTGCGCTCCCACTTGTGACCCTTGACCTTATGGCCAACACCAGTTCCCTTGATTTGCAAGCCACGCTCCGCACGCCGTGTCTCCTTGAATTCAGGTGACTTGCGACTAGGAGGAAGAAGTGCCTCCACATTGTATTTGATGGCAAGCTTCATTAGATCTGCTTGCTGACGCAGCCCATATTTCGGTGCTTCCCATTTGCCGAATCGCTTGTGCGGAAGAAATGGGTTGCGGAGTTCGTTGCTGGTCACGAGGAGTGCACGCGAAGGAGTCCAGCCATACTTTTTCTCTCCTGGGGCACCCTTCGCGTCACGGTCTGGCGTGTATGGGGATTCCACCTTCATTGGTACATAGCCCTCCCCATTGGCAGGGGCAGGGCGACGGACGGCTGCGGAGTGGGTTTGTGGAGGATACCGAGCGAAGAAGTTCACCAAACGTTGAGGAAGGTTTTCCAACAGTGTGCCTGCCTGCTTCGAAACCGACATGGTGGACCAAGATGGGCTGTGATCCTAATGTGCACAGGTAGTTCCAACAACGTTGCTTGTGAGTGTTCTGGGTCAAAAAGTTGATACCGCCCGGGCTCGCCGCCAAGCCATTGGCATTATGCCTCAGGCGACAAGGCACCAAGCGGTATTTGCGCCTTATCTCCAAGGTGTCAACGGTATTTCTGCCATGCCTTACCTAAGGCTGAGCTTGCCCAGCTGGTCCCGTTGACGGGTCTCGAGGTCATTGTCTACACCGCCTTCAATTACACCGCCTTCGAATCCGTAGCGGTGGGCCACAGATGCTCGCCTCAGGCATCAAGCAGAACTTCCTATCTTCGGCTTGCTTTTCAGTCTCGTTTCAGCCCCAAGAATTTCTTCCCTTCGGAATCTTCATTGTTACCATCGCTGCTCTCTTATTAATACCTGCAATTTCATCCATATTGTTTTATTCCGGGGTCTCACCTTCTCGCGCGCATCCTCAGCACGGCAACGACCATGGCCGACTATCAGTATGGAGGCTCCGAAGAGGAGAATGCGGAGATCAGAAATCTCGAGGCTCAGCTGGTACTTGTTCCACACGCATTTACGTGCCTGTCCCTTGTCAACTGACATGTTTATCTTTTACAGGTTGATGATCCTGACAACTTCGAAACCTGGGAGAAGCTGGTTCGCGCCGCGGAGGCCCTTGAGGGTGGAATAAATCGCAATTCCAGCCCCCAGGCCATCACCACTGTCCGCACAGTTTACGACCGATTCCTCGCTAAGTTCCCTTTGCTCTTTGGATACTGGAAGAAGTATGCCGACCAAGAGTTCTCTATCACCGGCACTGAGGCCGCTGAGATTGTATGCACACTCCTTGGGCACCAGCCTCCTCTTTTCCATGGCTTTGTACTAATCTTGTCGTTATAGGTCTATGAACGGGGCATTGCTAGCATCTCGCCATCCGTTGATCTCTGGACCAACTATTGTTCGTTCAAGGCGGAGACTACGCACGAGGCCCATATCATTCGAGAGTAAGTGAGAGTAGAGATGGTCTTCTTCCCTTCCCTGTAACCGTTACCGACGCAGCTCGCGGAAGTTCTCGTGGTGACGGTCACATGTTTCCTGGATGTTGAAATATCCAGTCAGTCTCGTTGTTGATGGGTGAGAGACCGCTCGCTACTTTGCTTCCTTGGTCCAAGTGGAGTTTACTTCTCACCCATAGCTCACTCAGGCTGAATTTTTCCTCTGATTTGCCAAATCAGCACCATGCATTGAAGGCCAAGAAATAGTCTCGTTCGATGGCCCTTTACGGAGCACTGGATGCCCACCTATCCCTTAACTTCGTCCACCGCACTCGTTTGATTACTTGGGTGTTCACAAACGGACAGAGTTTACTGGTCATGATTGCGATCTTCGTTGTCCTGTTCCTGTCTCCTACCACTCCTATCCCACCCATCAGCCCCATGTGTCCGCAACATGCTAACTTGTATACCAACCAGTCTTTTCGAACGGGGTGCAAACAGTGTGGGTCTTGATTTCCTGTCCCATCCCTTCTGGGATAAGTACATTGAGTTCGAGGAGCGGATTGAGGCTCACGATAAGATCTTTGCCATTCTTGCACGTGTCATCCACATTCCCATGCACCAGTACGCTCGCTACTTCGAGCGGTACCGTCAGATCGCGCAGACCCGCCCTTTGTCCGAACTCGCCCCGGCCGAGGTCATCGCCGCTTTCCGCGCCGAAATCGAAGCTGCGTCGTCCCAGCCGGCTCCTGGCGCCAAGGCTGAAGCCGAGATCGAGCGCGATCTCCGACTTCGCGTGGACAGTTACCACCTGGAGATCTTCACGAACACTCAGACTGAGACGACCAAGCGCTGGACTTTTGAATCGGAGATCAAGCGTCCCTACTTCCATGTTACTGAGCTCGACGAAGGCCAGTTGGTGAACTGGAAGAAGTATCTCGACTTTGAGGAAGCCGAGGGTTCGTTCTCCCGAACTCAGTTCCTTTATGAGCGGTGCCTGGTTACTTGTGCCCATTACGACGAGTTCTGGTTCCGATACGCTCGCTGGATGGCCGCTCAGCCTAACAAGGAAGAAGATGTGCGGATCATATATCAGCGTGCCTCGTATCTCTACGTCCCGATTGCCAATCCCACTATCCGACTCCACTATGCCTACTTCGAGGAGGTGTCAGGCCGTGTGGATGTGGCAAAGGATATCCACAATGCTATTCTTATGTGTCTCCCCAGCCATGTAGAGACGATTATCTCACTCGCCAATCTGTGTCGTCGCCACGGAGGTCTGCAGGCGGCCATTGAAATCTACAAAACACAATTGGATTCACCAGAGTGCGAAATGGCCACGAAGGCTGCCCTTGTTGCCGAGTGGGCCCGCCTTTTGTGGAAGATCAAGGGCAGTCCTGACGAGGCTCGCAAGGTTTTCCACGAGAACCAGCGTTACTACCTCGACAGCCGACCCTTCTGGTGTAGCTATCTCGTCTTCGAAATTGAACAACCTACCAGCGAGGCTACCGAGTCGGTTCAGTATGAACGTATCAAGCAGGTCATTGCTGACATTCGGTCCAAGAGCGTTCTGCAAGTCGACGCTGTCAAGGAACTTGTGCAAATCTACATGACATACCTTCTCGAAAGAGGCAAAGATACCGCGAAGGAATACATGACCCTGGATCGTGAAATCTATGGTCCTTCATCTGTGGCTTCTGCTCGGACTGGCGAAAATGTGGCGGTGCAGCCCACCCCTGCAGACGGTCAGTTCGCTTCAATTCCTCAAATGCAGCCCACACCGGATGAGGCCGCTGCATATGCGTACTACCAACAGACGGCAGCGAACGGTACAGCCGCTTGAGACCCGAGAGTCGTGTGCACATCCCCTAAAGCCAATGACTGCAAGTATGGATACGTTTGTTCACGAATGCGTTCGTTTCTGGAGGTTCTGCTGGTGCCTTTTCTTTCGGTGTTTTATCTTCGTTACTTACCCTGGCATATTGATTCACCTGGGTGGGTGAGTTCCTTTTTCATGTAGTATCATCCCCGTTGCCCGTGCTGGGCAACCTTCCCTCCTCCCTGTTGTCTAGCGATTTTGACTCGGCTTAAAGACAGCTTCTTCTCACATTTGTCAGATGTACTAGTGCCTAGTCCCTTCTTGGGGCTTGACACAGGCTTGTGGCCAATTCGAGATTGGATCCTTCGGGACCAATTGTATTCTAATGTGGTTTGTTTTCCACTGGAAATTAATTGAACTTGTTTGAAATTGATTCATCTGGGAATGTGGTAGGAGTGTGGTAGGCTTGTTAGACTTCCACGCAACAGCAACTGGAAGTTTTCAACACATTGTAGTCGCATATGTAGAATCCTTTTGGCCTAATGTACATAGTTGCCCCAGTTCTACTATGGCGGGCTGCGAAGGTCTCTGTCATAGTAATTCAGGTATTTTAATCTCTACGAGTGTAAAATCAGACATAGATCAGGCACATTAAGGCAGCTTCCTCATGATTAGCCGTGATCACATGTAGATAGATAGTAGATAGTAGATTTATGGGTAGATATCTGCACGTGATTTGATCACGTGACTACGCGTCTGCCTCTTATCCTATTCCGTAGAAATTCAATATCGCTCCCTTCTAGTCTCTAGTATAGTGGTCTTTTTAGCCATCATTTCCCCACATACAAAGTCATGACCAGCAGCTCCGAGGTATTCCCTCCGCTCCCTCCTCCAGATCCTGCGGAGCGCCCGCCCAGCCCACCTCCGCCTCCTCCAGAAGACTTGGCCGCTCCTCCACCGCCGCCAGACAGCGTCGCCCCTCCACCTCCTCCCGATGATGTGCCACCCCCGCCCCCAGTTGCGTCCCAGAAAAAGCAAAAGGTAGGATGGGGCGCGAAGAAACCGGCTGCAACTCCACTGAGTGTGGAAGAGTTGATACGGAAGAAGAAAGAAGCAGATGCGGCGGCATCAAAGGTAAGCTTGTCCTCCGGGGATAATGAAATACTTGACGCAAGATACGGTGGCTTTTACTAACACTTACGTATAGCCTATATTTTTGTCTAAAGCTCAGCGAGAGAAAATCGCGCTGGAGAAACGGGCGCAAGAGGTTGAGGCAGAGCGGCAAGCCAAGGCCCGCGCCAACGGCAATGGTCTAACATCTGCACCATCGTCGGTGAAGCCCCAAGATTCTCGCAATATCCGGGATGAATCAGCGGTCCGTCATGTACCCACCGGGCCGCGAGCGATGCGCGACGAACCTGCAACTGGACCTGGTGGTATGCGGAAGGGAGGCCGACAGTCCAATCAACATTATCGCGACCAGGATATTCCGCCACCCCCATCTAAGAGTAAAGGCGAAAAGCGTCTAGCTGAAGAGGACGAAGCGGCAGCGCTAGCTGCCTTGACCAAGCACAGATACATGGGAGCCGACCAGACGTCTAACTTCTCGGCGAAGAAGAAGCGCAAGCGTACCGCAGACCGAAAATTCAACTTCGAGTGGAACGTCGAGGAAGACACAAGTGGCGACTATAACCCCCTATACCAGCGCCGACAGGAAGCCAACTTCTTTGGCCGGGGACGTTTGGCAGGCTTTGGCGATGATGTCGCCGGTGATGTCGCGCGCAAATACGCAGAGGCGCTGGTGACCCGCGATCACGAAGCTGGTAGCGCGCGAGCCAAACAAATGCTGGAGATGGAACGCCGTCGACGCGAGGACAGTACCCGCACGCAGATTGACAAGCATTGGAGTGAGAAGCGCCTGGACCTCATGCGCGAGCGAGACTGGCGTATCTTCAAGGAAGATTTCAACATTTCCACCAAAGGCGGCAGCGTACCAAATCCCATGCGTTCATGGGAAGAGAGTCATCTGCCAAAGCGCTTGTTGGAGCTTGTTGAACGTGTCGGATACAAGGACCCAACAGCTATTCAGCGCGCATCAATCCCCATTGCCATGCAGTCGCGTGACCTGATTGGTGTCGCCGTGACAGGTTCCGGTAAAACCGCTGCATTCCTACTCCCACTTTTGGTCTACATCTCGGCGTTACCGCGGCTTGACGAGAACGAGTGGCGCAAAAACGAAGGGCCATACGCTATTGTTCTAGCACCCACACGTGAATTGGCGCAGCAGATCGAGATTGAAGCCAAAAAGTTTACACAGCCCCTTGGATTCAACGTGGTCAGTATAGTCGGTGGTCACTCGCTTGAAGAGCAAGCATTCAGCCTGCGCAATGGCGCCGAAATTATTATCGCCACCCCTGGTCGTCTGGTTGATTGTATCGAGCGTCGCATGCTAGTCCTCAGCCAGTGCTGCTACGTGATTATGGACGAAGCAGATCGTATGATTGATCTTGGATTCGAAGAGCCTGTCAACAAGATCCTGGATGCCCTCCCCGTCACGAACGAAAAACCCGATACAGAGGAAGCCGAGAATTCAATGGCGATGAGCCAACACCAGTACCGCCAGACCATGATGTACACAGCTACTATGCCAGCGGCAGTCGAACGCATCGCCCGCAAGTATCTCCGCCGACCAGCCATTATCACCATCGGCGGCGTCGGCGAAGCCGTCGACACAGTTGAGCAGCGTGTGGAGATGATCTCCGGCGAAGACAAACGCAAGAAACGCCTCGCCGAAATCCTCTCATCGGGCGACTTCCGCCCCCCGATTATCGTGTTCGTCAACATCAAGCGAAACTGCGACGCTATCGCTCGCGAAATCAAACAAATGGGCTTCTCCTCGGTTACTCTACACGGATCCAAAACACAGGACCAGCGTGAAGCCGCGCTGGCCTCGGTGCGCAACGGCTCAACAGACGTTCTCGTCGCAACTGACCTCGCAGGAAGAGGTATCGATGTGCCGGATGTGTCACTGGTCGTTAACTTCAACATGGCCACCTCGATCGAAAGCTACACTCACCGTATTGGTCGTACTGGTCGTGCCGGAAAGAGTGGTGTTGCTATCACATTCCTGGGCAGCGAGGATAGCGATGTCATGTATGTTACACCCATTCCTCTCCCATTTAGACTTTGTCTTCATTTACTAATCCTTCTGCAGGTACGATCTCAAACAGATGCTGATTAAATCACCTATCTCGCGTGTCCCCGAGGAACTGCGCAAGCACGAAGCGGCGCAGTCTAAGCCCTCACGCGGTCCTGGCGGAAAGAAGATCGAGGACAGTTCTGGGTTCGGAGGCAAGGGAGGGTGGGCATAGTCCAGGGAAGGCTTTTGACCTAACCAATCCCACCATTGTATATAGAAGCAGTCCATTTCCTGCCCTCAATCTACCAGAATCAAAAAGCAACTGAACACACCTTTTTTTTCCCCAAAAATCGCCCTCCTACCTTATCCTTACTATTTTTTTTACCACCTTCCTTGCTTCCTTTAGAGGATGCTCAATTATACAACGTGCCACTGAACTACATTCATCACCGCGCTAACGGAGCCGATGACAATATCGTCGACGTGATCTTCCATCGTCTTTCGATCGTCAACAGTAAGACGTATCTACCTCACGCCAGGTCCTCCTTTATCATAAGATACGCCAGACAGTGAATATACTCCTAAACGTATCGCCTACCTTTGCTCAAAGCTCCTATTATAATTCTCTTAGATCTAAATTATCTAATAAAACGTAAGTAACGCTCTCTCGCTTGCTATAGACGCATAGATCGTTATTTTAGAAGCGGAGCCTGTCTTCAATAAACACACAACGTCTTTCACTGTGTTTGACGAGAAGTTGAATAAGTCCGTTTGTTCTTTTCGACCATGCTGTACTCAGATTTCTGAGACAACCAATTACAACCATGTATCATCCACTGGGACCCTATCGAGGATGGATTTGGCCAGCCGGGTATAATGCTACTCCGTTCTAATTATCCATACACGGACAAACTACAACCCCTCCAAGTCGACCAAGAGCAGTTGCGGCAAAATCCCTCCACCCACGAGAAGTGAACACGTCAGACCCGTGCTTCAAACAATTGAACCCAGGCGTCAGCGTTTCCTGGGAGGTGGCCTTACAATCTGTCTACTTCGATTTCTTCCAAGCTGGACAGTTTACAATATCTTCTGGTCAGGCGGGCAAATTCCTTTATGGGACTGGGGCACATTAGCGGAGCATAGTAACCGCAGACTCGGCCCTAAGTCCCCTGCGGTGGTACTACCCGGCGGCCCACGACAGCGACTGGCTATTGCCGCTGAAGAAAGCGATATAGAGGATGTGGGCCTATCGTCGCCTTCACCCGAACCTATTTTGGCACCTGCTAGGATGAGTAGCGCCCCAATCTTTAGCCTTAACGTTGCCGGAACTGCTACGCTATCGATGAAAGATCGCACTCCAGTAGGTAGACTACGTTATCCTATCACAGCCACACTCTCGTATGATACAGCTCCGGATCCCTTTAACGGAGAGCCGGTTATATTTCATACGTTCAAATTCGAAGGTCTTGATCGCCGCCAGGACGGATTCAGGCTCTACTTTAGAGAAGAGGATAAGGACGACTGGAGTCCACATGAACTTGGAGCCCTGTTTACGCACCACCTGTACAGATTTTCTACTACCACTCCGGTAAATGTTGGCCGTGATGACCGGAGTGACTTTGTGGCCCTGATGCCTGGTGAGTCGTGGTCATTTACGCGGGAGGTGAGTGATTTCCGGCAAAATGTAGCGCCCGGTGATAAGTTCCGGTACGGGTTCAAGGGAGCTTCAATTGACTGGTGGGATTGGGGAAATTTTCATGATCATCAAGATACTGTGGTGTGGGTTAATGGCAGGGTCCTTAATCCACAAGATAATGGAGGCCGGCCTAAACTTGTGGTTCCAGCTAGTAACTGGGTCGAGTTTACACTAGTTCCATAAGATCCTTATTGATAAAGCATACGACACAAATATATTGCCAATTTAAAAGAACTAATGATAGCTAGACGTCTCTCCTATGCCGGATGCCCTAAGAGCGGCTCCGTCTCGCTTCCTCGTTGTATAGTGGCTTTGCTCGAAGACGAGCGATGCAAGGCCAATAACAGTAGCACTGCCTGGCCGAGGGCGAAGACAAAGCTATCAATGATGATCCAACCGATAGCCCCGTACCAAACAGACAAGTTGGCCCAATTAAGATCCCGCCGACCGTCCAACTTCTCATATGGAAATGGAAGACTCCATATTCATGTCACCGAGACTAGCGTGAAGACAATAGCTTGCATAGCCAGAGCCTGCAAACTCAGCGCATTTGGAAAAGGTACAGTCAAAATCTCACGAGCTTGACGGTAGATGCCACCTTGCAGAAATAGAGAAAATGAGGTCCACGGAGTGTCGGATGTAGTGCATGTGAGTTGGAGAGCTACATGAGTTGGAGTTTTGGGGGAAACGACTAGAGAAATACAGCGCGACCAGAATTGGGCAAGGCAAATCGGTCAACATTGGCGAAGAGTACATATATCAAGGTGAAACTAGAGGGAGGTTCGAAATCTCCTCTTTGGAGTGCAAGTTGGTTATCCTCTCCCTTCAATATTACCTTGATCGTATTTCTGCTGGGAGCAGCGCTCCAGACTGTAGTCCAACGAACAGGGAGAAATTATACACCAAAATTTCACTCTTCATTGCATGTTGCTGAAGGCATCTGCAAATTCGGTTGTCTTCTATATATTTTTGTTTAATTTGACCTCTTGTCATGCCTCCACGATCCTCGGAAGTTATGCTGTACGAATGCATCATTCGGGATCGACCCGTCATTTGTACTGTTGGAGTGTGCTTGGCCCATGCCAAACCCATCGATCGGCAGTATCAGGATATCCCCCACAAGTCTCGGTTCGGTCAATCCACTTAGATCGCTCAACGACCTAAGGTCCGGCTCATACTGCTGCAATTGTGCGAAGACACCATCCGTCCAAGCAGATGGCCCAGTCAACTTCATAACTTCCGCTGAACTAACATGGAGCTCCGAGAATGTTGTTTCTCGTTCGGCTGTGAACATTTCCAGGGCCGTCACAACCCAATCTACCATGTAGCTGAAAAGAGGATGTCCAGGAGTTGCAGCAATGGTCCACTGGCAAAATTGCATATCGGGATGAACTTCGCCCCAGTTAGATCCATTAAGACGATCAAATTCAACCCCTAAAACAACTCGAGCATCTTTCTGATAGATCTCAGGCACCCACGAATCAATAGGCTTTAGGTTGATAGTATCGATGTCCGAATAGACACCACCTTTGACCGATAAAATCATGTACCTCAGCAGGTCTGCCTTCATTCCGGTGTTTTTGAGCTCTTTGAAGATTCTCAACAAAGTTGCATTCTTCGCAAAGTGCTGGTGCACAAGTGTTTCCGCTCCATCGTCTCCAACCAACGTGTATCCGTAGTCGCGGTTATGAGCCAGCCAAGAAGCGGAATCGGATAGCTGCTTGGAATCGACTTCGAAACTGTTCTTGTTGGCTTTCGGCGGCGTGAGATACACTTGCCATATCTTTCGCGGAAATAGAGAGCGCCAGTCCTGGGTGGCTATTTGTTGATTTGTTTGCTCGTGGATCGTTGGCTCGGTCAGACGGCCAATGTGATAGTAGAAGGTGGAATGAAAAAGGGCGGCTAACATGAACAGAGACACACTTGTCAGAACTGCGATTTTCAGCAACCGGCCCTTGGAATTTGATCGATGCCAAACATTGCCAATGAACGACACAGAAGATTCGAAAAAGTGGGACAACCATCCACCCTGGTTTTTGAACATCTCGAGGGCGTGAATTCGCCGAGAGCAAGGGCGAGAGGTATGTTCAAGGCGTTAAAATTTCTTCCCACCTTGTTAATACTTCTGAGAATAAACTGGGCATGGTCTTTATTTAGGACGAGATGCCCTTCCATTGGTGCTAAAACCTCGGGTAGATCGTAGATCATCAGCACGAGGGTCCTAACAACCGCCTATAGCCCCCACAGTCGGCATTACGAAGCTGCGATAGAAATAGGAAAGAGAGGCTGAGACATTCTCCCAATTAGCCTGTCAGGCGTCGTAGAAACGTCGTAACCTAAGCACCCATATATAACGCCCTGAAACAATCGAGTGGCCTCGTATCCATCGCCCCAACAACTACCCTAAAATAGCTGACCTCGACCCAAAAAAAAAGAAGAAAAAGGATATGAAGAAGAATGTTGGATAGTAGTTATGGTCACTCCCGAGGTACATAGCTATTAATATTACTTGCTCCACTAATGTCTTTGAACCACCAATCAAACCAACGGTAATGGACGCCTGATCGGCAACCGGCAAACGGCATCGGTTTACCGAGATGGGAAGCTTCGATAGGTTGGGAGTGTCGATATACTAAAGCCTATGCCCAGGTGCTAGGTAGACTATCGAGATTCCAAGGTTATCTCTTTGAATAATCTTAGTAAGCTAAGAAGTCTCCAGGGCTCCAGAGAGGCTTTAGAAGGATATCTATCTATATATATGAGAGCGGTCCAGTAACTAACTAGTATGGATATTAGTACGTAAGTCGAAGAGCGGACCTCGGGACCTTCCGAGGTCACCTCGGAAGATAAATCGGAACCGGTGTGGATATCTGTCTAGCTGGCCCTAATCCATACGAGCACTTACTCTACAGGACATTAAAATTGAGTAGAGTATAATTTTAGCTCAAAGCACATCCCGGGTGCTTTTTGTAGATGACATAGAAATAATGTGCAGTCGAAGGAAAATTCGAGCTGCGAGCTCTGAAAGACGAAGAATCCCTGTGTATCTAAGAGACCATGAATATTGTTCAGCCACCTTTTCTAGATTTACAGCTTGCTCTGGAGATAGCTGTTGCTGCTCAGCCACTGCTCAACATCGTCGCGGTCACGCTTGAGCCAGTTTATCTTGGCGCGGATGGCGTCAAGGCTCTGCTCAACGGCACGGTCGAAGCCCTGCAAGATTCGAATTAGTAAATACTACAAAAATATGAATTTTATGTGAAACCTCCATGAGGCCCTTGGCGGAGTCACTAACCTTAGTGTCCTTAGAAGCGAAGAACTGCTCAACATCCTTCAGCTGCGCTTCGGTGCAGAAACTGGCAGTGGTCAGCTGGACAACAGTACCCAGCATGCCGAGACCGGGAGGAAGACGCTTGTAGATTTCATCCCAGTTAGACTTAAGCCAGTTCCAGCGGCCCTCAATACCAGCCGGGTGGCTGCGGAGACCGCCAAGAGGCATATAGATATCCTGGCTCTTGACCTCCTCGCTCATGGCGAGACCAAGAGTGCGCTTGATAAGCTCGGGGTCCTCAGAGGCACCGAGGCAGCGCAGGGCGGTGGTCTTCTCGTCCGAAGTCGGGGCGTGGCGGGAGCGGTCCAGGACCACTTCGTACTCCTTGACACCACCGTGCTTTAGGGCAATGGTGAAAACACTACCACGGATGTTAGGATGAATGGCGGAGAGGTCGCCGGCAGAGAAGCGGGCGAACATGTCCAAGGCAGCCTTGACGACAACCGGGTCCTCGGCCATGCCGGCAGAGCCGAACATGAGGGCCTTGAACTGCTGCAGAATGTGGTCGTCATTCTCGGGGAACTCCCAGCCAATCTCGTGGGCCTTAGGGGCAACCAGCGCGCGTTGGAAGGCCTTGAGGGCGTCCTTGGTCTTGTCGTCCTCGAAGAGCCAAGCAGCACGCAGGGTGCCGATACGGGTCAGGATCTCGTTCCAAACAACGAACTCTGACTCGGTGTCGAGGCCCTGAAGCAAGGAAAGCATACCAGACGTGCGCTGGTAACCAGAAGCTGCCAGGGCACCGGAGTCGGCAATCATGCCGGCACGGTCCTCGACACTCAGGCGACCATCACGGGCAGCCTGGCCGAGCTTCTTAAGACGCTCGGGGCTGTATGATGTGCGGAAGATGGCAGAGTGATCAGCATTGAGCTTGAAGAAGTCCAGGTCAGGAATGGGGAAGTCACGCTCGCGCTCAGTCAGCATAGTGTCTTCATCGATGCCCTTCTCCGTGCGCAGACCGAGCATGACAGGGAAGAGAGTCTGGTCTTCTTCGGGACGAACGTCACCGGTACGCAGGAAACGGTTCTGCTTCACGTGGATAGAAGAACTCTCCTTGTTCT
This sequence comes from Penicillium egyptiacum, assembly GCA_911456345.1. Lineage (NCBI taxonomy): Eukaryota > Fungi > Ascomycota > Eurotiomycetes > Eurotiales > Aspergillaceae > Penicillium > Penicillium egyptiacum. Next base: position 1,286,208 of record CAJVRC010000839.1, read on the forward strand.
CCGTAACACTGAGGACAGGGAAGCCAACGTTCTTGGTCCAGATATCCATGACCGACTGCACGGGCTTTCCGCTAGCATCAGCAAGAGCAGCCCACAGATCACCGGTCTCCGTGTTACCATAGACGTGCTTCTTGATGTAGTTGCGGACACCCTGGAGGAAGACATCTTCGCCCAGGTACTTGGAGATCATGCGCAGGACAGAGGAACCCTTGGAGTAGGAGATAGCATCGAAGATCTGGTTGATCTCGTCGGCACGCTTGACAGGCACCTCAATGGGGTGACTGCTGCGCAGCGAGTCCAGCGAAAGAGCACTCTGCAAGTTGTCGATAACGTAAGTCTGCCAAACCTTCCACTCGGGGTAGAAGACGTTGCAAGAGTACCAGGACATCCAGGTAGCGAAACCCTCGTTGAGCCACAGTCCATCCCAGAAGTCCATGGTGACCAAGTTTCCGAACCACTGATGGGCCAACTCGTGCTGGACGGTCTCGGCGATGCGCTCCTTTCGGGACGCGCCACTGTTCTTCTCATCCAGCAACACATCGACAATACGGTATGTGATCAGACCCCAGTTCTCCATGGCTCCCGCACTGAAATCGGGCACGGCCACCATGTCCATCTTTGGCAGCGGGAAATCACTGTCAAAGGCTTTCTCGTAGAAGGCCAGAGTCTTGGCAGCAAGCTCCAAGGAAAAACGGCCGTGCTCAATATCCTGGTCGGGTGTGGCGTACACACGGATGGGAACCCGGAAGTTCTTTGTCTCGATGTAGTTGAGGTTTCCGACAATGAAAGCAACCAGATAGGTGGACATGAGGGGCGAAGTGGTGAATTTCACAGCCTTCTTCGCACCACCCTGGATCTCAGTCTCAGTATCAACATCCATATTGCTCAGACAGGTCATGCTCTTATCTGCAACCAAGGTCACAGTGAACTTGGCCTTGAGAGCAGGCTCGTCGAAACAAGGGAAGGCCCGACGGGCATCCGTGGGCTCCATTTGAGATGATGCAATGTACTTAGTCTCGCCATTCTCCTTGTATGAGGATCGGTAGAATCCGGCCATGTTATCATTGAGAATACCAGTAAAGGTGAGCTTCAACTGAGAATCCGATCCCGCGGCGATAGCCTGGCCGAACTTGATGGTTGCGGTCTGGTCATCCTTGTTGAGGGAAATCTCGGGCTTGGAGTCCACGACCGAACCCTTAGCTGAAACAGTTGCGCTGTGGATTTCGATCTCGTTGGAATTGAGGGTGATGAAATCGGTGTCTTCGGTCACATCGAGGCTAGATGTAGATGTTAGTGACTGATCTATGCACTATGCACAAATGACATACTCGATGGTGACTGTTCCCTCATATGTGAACTTCTCAAAGTTGGGCTCCAGTGTCAAATCGTAATGCTGGGGCTTGACATTTGTAGGTAGGACCTCACGGCCCTGGACGTTGGTTGACCCGGAGGTGTCGCGGCGTGAGTTACACATTCTGCGGTACGAACAGTATCGTTTGGAGGTCTGTGATAGCGGAGAAGGAGAGCGGCGTTGAGTAATTGATCTAGGAACTGAAGCTTGAGAGCGAGCGGAAACAAAGAGGGGGAGGGGGGATCTGGCGGAAAGAAGCGGTGGCTTTGCTTGCTGCAGAAGCACACGCGTGGAGAAGCGGCGCATCAGCTCCACGAACCCGAATACCGGGAGAAAAGGGAAAGAAAAAGAGAAAAGGAAAATAAAGAGGTATTAGTATTAAATAATTAAATAGAACCAAATGCGAGAACAATTGAACCACGGTCTCGACAGCAACGGTCAGAAAGGAAAAACATGAGATCAGAGTCCGGCAGATGGGAAGGCGGTGGCTGTCAGTGGATCTCCTGCTTTTTGTCCTTTTTCTTTTTCTTCTTCTTTTTCTTTTCTTCAACACGCAAGTTCACCCAGTGAATGTCTAATTTCTATATGACAGGCAACTGATTGGAAATGGCTTTTATGCTTATCTTGCAAGACAATATACCAGCAAGTTTGAGGGGCTCATGACAGTTTCAATCGATTCTCTTGGGTGGGCTACCATAGAAGACTGGAACATACAGCACCGCGGTTCATTGCTCTGATGTCACAGCATGACAGGGCACTTCGTAATGAGGTCTCTTTAATGAGGAATGATTCTATTCTATTCCGCTATTACCTATTACTAGTAGCATCTGGTGGGAATTGCTTGCAAGTCACCATGACAAAATCTATCTTAGTACATTAAACGATCCGAAATCAAGCAAATCCGATTATTATTTCACACCCCAATGTCTCTAAGAATGGACTGCCTGAGCCTGCGGCAGTTTCGTAAAAACACTGCGAGACCATCCATCGGCATCCACGACAGACTCCTTCACAAGCACATACCCACCAATCCGAGGCATCAACACCGCCCAGACAACGTAGTAGATTCCTCCTGCTGCGAAAAGCGCCAGGGCTACCACACAGTGCAGGTAGTACGGTAGCTGTTCGTACACATTCTGACCATCGCTGGGCGGCACATATGGCGCAATTGCGAGGTACAGGTTGGACAGCATGAAGAAGATGGTGACGGGTAGCGTGGCACGGACTCCGGGCTTCCAATTTGGGTAATTTTTCTCTCTGGTGAGGTAGATATGAACGAGGCCAGCGGCCACGAAGAAGTTGACGATTGCGAGGGGGTAAGAAATGAGGCTGGGACAATTTGTCAGTAATGATCTTGTGGGTGTCCTGGAAATCACATACTTGAGGAGGAAGTTGTATGCATCACCCGGGGGAGGGGCGAGCATAATAACCACCGAGACGATATAGTGCTCAAGCAGGCCGGCGGCCGGCGAGTGGAAAGGCCAGTTGCTGGCCCAGATCTTGGAAAAGGGCAAGACACCTTCACGTCCGAGCTCTTGAACGACTATGTCGAGATCCGTATTAGTATACTGTTCAAACGTGACGTGCAAGTGAGAATACATACTTCGCCCTTGTGAGAAGATGACGGATAACACATTTCCAAATGCAGAGAGAGCCACAAAGACCGACATGACTTTTTCGGCCTGTTTGCCGAACATGTTCCTGAAGAACACGGCGGCCACAATGCTGCCAGACTCGAGCATTTCTTCTTTCGATACGGCGGCGAAATAGGCGATGTTGACAAACATATACAAAACGCCAACAGCAATGATAGCAACGGGGGCTGCAATCTTTAACGTGCGGGCTGGGTTCTTTGTCTCGCTCAAGGCCTGTGAATGTAATTAGCAATATGATCAGACACAACTCATATGTTCATGTCCTTACATAGTTGGCATTCGAATAGCCAATAAATGACCAGATAACGTTGTACAACGCCATGACAATTCCATATCCGCTTCCCTTGGTGCCTTCGAAGGCATTGGTGAAGTTATGCGGCGTCTCAGTCTTCGTATGGCCACCGAGTGCCACCCAACCAGCGACAATGATGAACAAAACGATAATCAACTTGATAATACCAAGCACGTTCTGAAGACGAATACCCCATTTCAAGGCAACGGAGTGGATAAGAAAGGCGGCAGTAAGACAGGCCATACCAATTCCACGCTGATTCCATCGTCCGACCTCAATATCTGCTGCGTTGAGGATATATTGACCGAAGACGACGCTGTTACTTGCTGCCCATCCGAGTAACACAGCATAGGCGGCAAACATGGCAGTGGCCAGGAACTTAGGCTTTGTATAAACATATTCGAGGTAGTTCTTCTCGCCTCCGTTTCTACACAGATCCAGGTTAATCAGTCATGCATTATACTTTCGTTTGTTCAATCACATACCTTGGAATTGCAGTACCCCATTCTAGATAAACTGCCGTCCCAGCCAGAGCAATTACAGTGCCGATAACCCACATAAATAATGAGAGACCGACACTGCCGGTCAATGCAAGGATAGTGCTCGGTGTGGCAAAGATACCCGTGCCAATAACCCGATTAAAAATTAGAAGGGCAGCGCTGAAAATTCCAATCTGCCGACGATCGTCGGGGGTTGCCTCAAAGACATTTCCTTCATCTGGAAGTGGAACGATTAGTGTCACCCATCACTCGATCCTCGTAAGGGAAAACATACATAATCCCGAAATACCATCTGCTCGCCGGAGGCCGTCACCCCCCGCTGGCTTTGTATCAAATACCGGCGACTTATTAGAAGCCTCGACAACAGGATCAACCCGTTCAGCCATTGTGTTATACAGATCGAGTCACTACCCTCAGGGTGACAACGATCGACGAGTATTTGTATTCAGCTGAGCTTTGACAAGGCCAAATTCAACACGGCTAGCAACGGGGGGGGAAGAATGAGGTGCTCACACTAAATTTGATGCCATAGGGTCATGGCGGCTGGGCAGTGTCTTATACTACCTTGGAATCAAATTGCACCTACACAGATGGAGGCAAAGGTCCAGAGTTTGTGGGTTTTTTCTCCCGTAGAATCCCCGGGCCCACATGGAAAAATTCCAGAAGCCTTGGGAGGCGACTACATGGCGAACCGGGCCCGAACATAATTTCTAAGGTTACATTACATAGTTAGCGAATCGCATTCGTCTTGGGAAGGAATAACAACGCATGATTTATGTCGTCTGTCTTGACCATCATGGCGCAATATGAGAAAAAGGAAAAAGCCTCGGAGACCGATGGTGTGGCCAGTGGGTTGCCGAGATTTCATGTATGGGGCCGGGCCGTGACAAAACTACAAAGTACAACACGGTCCGATTATTCTGTTGGAAATGGAAGATTTAGAAGCATATACTACATAAAGGTTCAATAGTCTAGCTTAAGAGCATCAAGGAAATCATCTAGCAAATAATCCTGAATATGCAACATACTATAAAAAGCCAAACAGTTAAAAAGAAGACACTTTAAAATATGAAACTTATGACACATAACCTTGGCAAGTTCAAGCACGCCATTTTAGGGTTTGACGGATCTTTGCCTTAGTCAACTTAGCCCAGACGTCCACGGATACTACCCTACCTAGGTAACTAACTAGTTGCAATATATATGGCTTGTTTATACGTACATTGTAGGTCAAATGGTTCAATTTCTCTATGTACAATACATCTGGTATCTGCAAATCCAATCTGGGAGCCAACACCGTGACCTTCTTCCCAGCCCAAAAACAAGTTCAGTGCCAATCTGTATGGGTCCCCGGTTCGAACGCCAATCCAGAAAAGAGAAAAAAGAGTAGAGATAAAAAAAGGCAGTAAGACATGACATGACAAGAAATAACATAAATAAGAACTCCCCTGGTCTCGTGCTGTGGGATATATGGCAAAACGTGAACTGGAAAAAGAAAAATAGACAAATATGGACGAAGAAATTAGTAGCTCCGTAGAGACGTAAATGGCAGATAAATGGCAAAACGTAAGAACGTGGCCCTGGAGCTAGCCAGAGCTAGCCAGAGGTTACCTTATATAAAAGGGTGGGGAAAAGGGTGTCAATTGTTAGCGTCGTGAATTAAACCTTATACATATAAGGCTATAATCATGACGCTACTGAGTTGAACAATATCGTAGTAATCCCGATAGACTAGGTGTCCGGAAACAAAGTGCTCATCTAGGTGGTGTCACCCCCGTGGCATATGCAACTGGAGAAATGTTGGAGGTAGGTGTCTTGCCCGCACTGCCCACCGTTGGAGTCGGCACTGAGGATCGCTTGGCTAGGACAGCTACCTTCTTCCGGACAGACGCAAGGCGGCCACGCATACTGGATACAACTGGATCGAGGTGTGAGTTTGGGATGTGTTGGATGGGTGGATTTAGATAACACTCACGTTTGACAACGACCTGCCGGTCCTCCACCTGCAGCTCGTCCAGAATGACCTTCTCACCAGCTTGCGAACTGCTTTGCCGTTCGATGTTGCTCCCTGGCATGGATCGCATTCCGTCATCCTCAAGCACAGCTTCGAGCATGCGAATCGCAGTCACATATGTAATCTCACAGTTGGCAAGATCTTCACCCGTCAATTCATTAATGGCAGCCGCCCGGCTCATCTCAAGTGCCCGGTCGTACATCAGCCTCTCTGCTGTGACGCCGGGGCTCACCACGACGTCGGCGGTGGAGCTTGAGCCGGCAGTGGAGCCAATAGAATGGTTATCCGGATGACTAGGGTGATCTGGTGGTAGTCGCCGTTGCCCCTCGATGAGTTTTAGGCGCACGAATTCGGCTTTTTCGATGACCTCATTGAACCGACTGCGCACCCATTGCACGACATAGTTAATCCGGGTGCCGGCAACTGCGCCCATGCTGTCTTTGGTAGGAGACTCCCCATAAACCTCATCCCGGTTCTTGCGCGACCACCAAGCTCCAGCAATGTCCATTGACTTTGCAAGTAAAGATAAAGCCTTGACATATAATACCAAAGCTTCCTCAGACAAGGTAACAATAGCATCGACTGTCAGGCCATCGTCGGAATCGGCAGAGTCTGGTTCAATGTTTGGGTCCATCGGTCTCGCAGATGGATCAGTCGGTGCCGAAGGTGCTAGCGGGATAAGTTGCTTATACTTGACCTCAGCAAATCCAAAGACAACGTCACTACGCGTAGCACATTCCTCGATTTCCTGGACTGCCTTGCAATCTTCGTCACCAGTTGCATTGGGTTTGGAGCCGTCTCCGGTGATCAAAAGACTAGCATGTACAGGAGGATAGGCGGGGAAAGGGTTGTAAGCTAGTGGCGGAGATCGCCCACCTTTGGTGATGGCAAGGGGAGGAGAGAAGCCCATTCCGAACAAACGACCGCTGGCCATGTTGAGTGCTTTCGAGATTGCCGAGGTCGCCGACGTGGGACTTTGCCCGTAACGTCGCTCGTAGGAATGCTGGCGCTGCTGTGTGGAATCCGCCCGCGCACGACCCGAAACGACCTGCATGGCTTTGGCCGCGTTGGCATGCGGAGAAGATGGTGACACTGTAGGTAGACCCTGCGATGGTGCCCGGCGGCTTCCGGCGCCAGTTTGTCCGGGTCGAGAAAGCCCGCCTTGAAGGCGTGGGCTATGAGCTAGTTCATCTGCAAAGGCGTTGACCTCCACGGCCCGTTTTTCAACCACAACATAGTCTCTCTCAAATGCCACTTCTTGTGCAGCGCGATCCCGCGCCTCCTGGGCACGGACCGTTGAGTCACTTGCTTTGGGGGACCCACTGTAGGTATTCCGATGTCTCTGTCGATCCATGGCCGCGGTAGTTGCGTTGCGATCGACGAGCTCCTGGCGTCCCGGGGCAGTGGCAAGGCTGACAGGACCAGGCCGTTGAGGCGGCGTGCCTCCCGATTGTTGCTCTTTGGAAATAGCTGGAGCAGGCCGGTCAGCGCTTCCCATACGGCGCATATGCGTAGCAGTCGGCGGCGTTCCTGATTTTGGACGCGTTACGACAGGTCTTTGGCCGGGAGGATATGCAGGTTTGTCCTCAGGCCCAGTATCATAAGGGGATTCTTCGGCCTTTGCGACAAGCTGCCTCGGCCGTGGCGACTGCGGTGGCCCTGGAGCGTCGTCGGCCAGCAGGCCAGGAATCGGCTCATTTATCACAATGTTGTTGAAGAACTCGGGGAAGTTCAATCGCTCCACTGGATTCCGTTTCAGAAGACCTCGAATTAGCCTTTTGATGTCGCCTGAGGCGGGGTTATCTTCAGGAAAGCGGATTCGGTCTTCTCCCTTCTCAATCCTTCGCAGCAACTCTACATGATTTGTGGCCCGGAACGGGGGTCGGCCCACCACCATCTCGTAGAGCACAGTACCTACCGACCACAAGTCGGCCTTGGCATCATACTTCTCATACCGAAGAATCTCAGGTGCCATGTACAGCGGAGATCCACAAAGGGTCTCTGCAAGTGAAGTGGCGGGTAGAGATCGGGCGAAGCCGAAATCTGCGATTTTGAGCATAGGGAGGGACTCGAGCCCCGTCGTGGGCTCGTAAGAGTCATCACTGCCTTTATAAGGCATCACCTGAGCATTCCCACTCCGATACGACGAAGGAGAAGGACACAACAAGAGGTTCTGTGGTTTGATATCTCGATGAATGAGGTTTCGGTCACGAAGGAATTTCAGTGCGCTTGAGAGTTGTTTGAGGAAGTGGCGAGTAACCACCTCATTGAGTGAGGCGCCGGGTGGATTTGGATATTTTGCAATCATATCCCGAGTGTACTTATGTGATCCAAGAGTATCCCGACGCTTGATGAACAACGACAGATCCCCCAGCGCACAGTATTCCATAACCAAGTGAATGTGAGAAGTGGATTCATGGCAGTCGATCAGGGCCACGATATGTGGGTGCTGAAGGCCCTTGAGGATATCGATCTCGGACGAAAGGTTTTCTTTGAGCTTTTTGTTAAGTTTCGACAAGTTCACGGACTTGATTGCTACAAAGGTTTTCGATTTCTGTGTGATACGAATAGATTAGCATCCATCACTCGACATACTAAAAGACAAGGATCGACTTACTGTATGGACACCTTGATAGACCGTCGCGAAACTACCTCGCCCGATCTCATCGAGCCGCGTATAGCGACCGATGGACATTTCTGGGCGAGGGGGCTCGCGTGATCTCCTCGAATGTTGAGACGCCATAACGGCGGTTCGGCACGCCAATGCCTGTTCCGTCTCTGGTAGACTCGCACTGGGGGAAATAAGGATCGAGTCACTCCCCAGCAACCACAACTACCTCAGCAGCAGCAATGAAAACGGTCGACTCGAGAGGCCCATCAGGGGAGCTATGGGAAGGATGACGCTGCCTCCGGGAAGCCTGGAAGGACGAGGAACCGCCGGGAGAATGGGTCTGGGAAGGTACTGCAAATGGGTGCCGTGGAACGAGACCGGTGAACTCGGGTAGATTATAAGAGATGATGTCGATGTAGGTGATGTACTTCCAGGAAGCAAACAAAAGTTGATCCAAAACACTTAAAGCGGTGAGAGGTATGATGCAGAATAGCCAAAATGGCGTGGGGTTTGAAGATTCGAGTACAATATGGAGAGAACCAAAGATCTAGGGAGGCAAATGACAGTCCTCACGAAAGAGCGAGATGATGTGATGGGGGAAGCGGGAAGAGGACCCCAAGACCCAAGGATACTCCACGATTGGGGGGTGTGACCCAACGATAACGAGTGACAAGCGGCGATGATCGCGTAAGGCGGTCAGAAGGGTGGAGATAATCTATAGTTCTGATAAGATGAAAACGTATGAAGAAGTCTAAAGAAAAGGAGAGATGAGAGATGAATGATAGAGGAAATCAAGGAAGGATCGAAAATTTAAGAAATATAGGATACAACCCTTTTTAAAACACCAGGAACCTGCGCAAAAGAACCTTGGGGGTCCAAATCGCAGAGCTCTAGGTCATGTGCTTATCGATTAGATAAGGCCGAGATCGGCAAGGCAGATCTCCAGGTATTGCCTGTTACATCTTGCAAGGTTGGGGTTAGACTCAATATATAGTGCCTACATAGGCTCTATCGAGGCTCCTGTATATATGTTTTTCTCATTACTGTATCTGCCTGAAGTATTTCCAACTTGCAAGGTGGGTGACTGATCATAAAACACGATGAAACTGTATAGGTGACGGAAGCTTATCTGCAGCCTATGACTCCCAGTCATGGCGCATCGGTTGGTCGAATTGAGGGAAAGTTGGGAAGCTAACGCAAGGCAGATATGCAATGACGCGCCGCTAGTATAGGCATCCAAAACGGTCTCTAGTTGAGTAGTCGAGGCCAATCTATACATCCTCGGGCTATTTACCCCACCATACTATACAAATTCCGCAGGGATATGATAGGCAGATAATCACACGCAAACCTCCGAGCAAAAAGGAAAGAAAAATAAAAGAGGGGGAAAAATAAAAAGCAAACGAGTCGCACATCTATATACATCAACGTGGCAAATCAAAGGCCAAGACCCCGCACCAGCAGCCATAACACCACTGGGACCACGACGTTGTCATTACAGCCAGTAAGGATCGCCTCGGTAGCACTCGTTCCGGCTGCCGCCAGAACCGCCTTGAGGAAAGTCCAGGCCCAGAAGTGAGCGGAGAAAGCTTTCCCTTCGGCTGATCCGACCCCAGACACAGGCCAACCACCAAGCACCAACCAGGCACGAACGGTGATCAGCCCGCAGGTCACAGCTGCGACAAAGGCGACGCTGCCTTCCAGTGATTTGCCGCCACCCCAAAACCATTTCAGTCGGCCATACCGTCGGCCAACGAGGGATGCGGCCGCGTCGCCCATGCCAACACAGATAACTCCGCTGGCCATACTCACATCTCGCGACGGGATCTCCCAACCAGCCCAGGGGCCCAGGCCGGTCCGAGGAAGATCGGAAAGTGACAGCCAAAGGGGTATCGAACATCCAATTAACAAGAAGATGTGTGAGACGATTACCGGACCACGGTGATCACGGCCGTCAACATACGGGGTCAGGAAAGAGGTGAGTGGTCGCGAAATTGGAGGTAGTTGAGACGCGCGGAACAGGTCCAATAGAAGGAAGATGGAGAGGACCAAGGCTAGCGCCATGGCGCAGAAGGCTGGATCCACAAATATAGCGGGAAGGAACATAACCACCATCATGCCGTGGAAGATCTTGCGGCGTGTATCAACCTCGGCGACAGAGCTGAGCTTGACCACAATGGCCAGGCCCGTTAGTAGTACCAAGACGCAGTAGCCACTGAGTAGTAGACGAGTGATGGCGGCACCAAAAGTAGCCTGGCGAATATGTTCGACCGACCCGAGTAAGCAGGAGGCACTCAGAATATCGGCATCAGAGCGTGGTGGCAGTTCAATCCAGTACTCGAGGTTTAACATAAGCACCCAAAAGCGAACCCTCGAGAAATTTCCAAACAAATAGCCTATAGCCCAGCCAAACGGATCCTGGCCTTGGAGTGCGTGCTCTGCCACGTACTTTCGGATAGGTCCAAGGATGATAATCAGGCACAAAACATAGACATAGAAGGCGTACAGCCATTTGCGGACCTGTGCCTGGGCTGAAGTGAGGGAGAGGAAGGAGGCCAGACCAGGACCCATCATTTTCTTGCGTCTACCACCAGGGGTAGTCCGGACACGTTCCTCTCGAACAACTTCATCGAATGTAGATATGGTATGGCGTCGTCTATGCACAATGCGAGCATGCCGGTCGAAAATCTCTTCTGTGGCGATCTTGTCAACTGCAGATACCGGCTCTGCCGGTCGGTGGCAAGAGCGATTCTCCTGCATGGTCTTCGTCTTGCGCGGCCTTGAAAACGGGAACCCATTGGGCCCATCACTGTCCGACGAAGCATCGTCCGATGGAACGTGCCCCGTTCTACTCAACTTCTCACAAACTCGATGGTCCATCATGTTCAAGAATTTGCGGACAGATCGCGAGCCATGCGGGACACGGCGGAATTTCCAGCTCGGGATTCTGGCCAAAGAGACCTCCCAACGCAGTATATGCCGACAAGAAGCAAACAAACACAAGCCTCCAAGCCATAACAAGGCTTTGAGTATCTCCATCTGGGGAGAGGCCGCAAACAAGTACAAATTGATCAAAGCAGTTGTCAAAAGCTGCAGCTCAGCGGGGAGAATGCTGGTCGTCAACAAAAAGTCTAAAGTGGGTATCAACGCTTGATGCAAAGGGAAAAGGAGTATTAGAGATTCCGCGTCGAGCCCGCGAAGCGTCAATGGTTTGGGCACTGTATGGTCCAAGGAGAAATGCTCGGCAACGAGAATGGGAATCATAGAGATCATCCAATGGAGGGTATTGAATCCATTGGTCCAGTTCTGAAACGGTATAACAGGCGATGGTAAAGAGGACAGGCTGAGGATGATATTAGGCATGATAAGTGGCGGAATATGGTTGGACAGCGACAACGAGACGAAGATGGGGGTGAGAATCGGATAGAGAAGGGGAGCCGGATCGAAGCTCGAGGGTATTGAGAAGTATGTCCGTTTCGTGGACCAGACGCGCCAGATGCGCCAGCTTCGGCCCTGTGATGCACGAACAACGAGCGGATAGGCGGCATAGAGACCCAAGACGACGAGGGCATGAGCAGCAATCTCTGTAAATCAATTAGCGCATTCCACTTTCGCTGTAGCAATGTCGGTTTGCAATATACCCTTTCGCCATTCCCAAGCCAAAGAGCGCGCCCCGTCTTGACACAAGACAACACCGCCCACAGATAGCAGAAGCGCAGCCTCCAACAACCGCCGGAGAACCTCCACCCGTCTCTGGCGCCTAAACCTCAGTCTCTCCTCAAAGGCCTCTTCCTCGAGTTCCTCCTCTGAGCTCCGCCGCGATGTCCGCAACGTAGGCCGCACAAATGACGGCCAAGTTTGCAAGCTCGGCAGCCAGATATCGACATCAGTGGGACCAACTCCACCAGATCGTAGGCCTTTCCGAGGACGGAGCGGCGGGGCAGGTAATCCCCTTAGGATACCGGTGCTTTCATCGTCTGCCTCTGTGCCGCTGTCGCTTGTTGTTCGCGAGGACCTGGAGTAGGAGGAGAGCGGGTGGAGACGGTCGCCTTGTTCGGAGGGAGTGCATGATCCGAGGCGCCGGCTTCTGTGGTATGGATGGGGGGAGCGATTGAATAATCGGAGGTCTTCGGCGAACGCTTCGGGGCTCAAAGGTGTGCTGATGCGAGGCGTTGCTTCTTGTTCTTCTTTCCACGGCGAACTCATGGCGCCATGCTCATGTCGATGAGTACGTCATGTCTCGGTGGGATAGTGATGTATAGTGTATGGGAAGGAGAGGAGAATTCCCGGGAAGAGATCAGGGTAGTTAACAATTTAGTCCCGTTTATTTCGATGTCGGAAATATTGAGAACGTGGCAAAGGCAGAATGACAGTGTTGTCTTTCCTGAATGCGGAAGGGATTTTGCCTATCACATGCAAGCGGACAGTGCGCCGTACATCGATCATCGGTCGGAGGATGACATGGACATTCAACGACCTCCTGATCTCTAAATATTATTTCCTTTGATATTGGTCAAATCAAGTGGGCTTTATTCTTTGTTAAATAGTTCCTAACTAAGCTGCTGCAGGACCACACCTGCACTCAACCTGCGACCTTCTCGTCCCCACACTGATCTGCATGGCACAACCTGTACAGGCCACAAGGGTTCAGGCACTGAGTATGTGGTATATAGTACAGCCTGGGACAGACTGGAATCTCGACGGTAAGCCTCATTCACTGATCTCAATATTTGCTTCAATGTCTCGTCCGACGAACCGGCGTCGATCTCGATAGTTGTATACTTGTATTGACTGTCCATGGTGGTGGAAGATGCCCCTCCTTTAATGTCCAGCTTGACCTGCTCACACCGGCCTCCCAGACCTTGCCATTCAATATCACTTCCTCGTGGCAGTTCGTCCACTTGGACGGCCAAGAAGGGTGGAATGGATGTGTGAGACTCAACAAGAGCAGTAAACTGGGGCAGACTCGGCACAGGGGTATCGGTCAGCTCCTCTGTGCGGCGACCATATTTGATATCCCACGCATCCAGCTGTGGGCCATCATCATCATCCTCATCTTCATTGTCGGGCAAAGCATGCATTCTTTCCCAGAGGCGCCATGCCACTTGCGCCTGGGTATTGGCGTGTTCTCCGCGAGCCAAGAAGGCCACCGCACCGAGCCACCAGTTTACCTGCATGGCCTCACCAATTCTCCAGAGGTGCTGAAGGGCCAGTACAGCTCGAAGACGATAGTTCTCAACCCATGAACCTGGCCCGTCCACATGCGCCAAGTCCATAGAACCAGGATCTAGAGGAATCTGGCCCGCAATGTACACGAGTCTGCTAGCGCTCTGCAGCGGAACTGACAACGCTTGAGAATATGGTCCAATATTCGCGGGGGCCCAGTACGACCTGGATTGAACATGCAGGCCTTGTCGCCGTTCCCTCGCACCCAGGTCAACCACGAATGTGACCATCACCTTGACATTAGACGGGAGTCGGTCTCCACATGCCACTGTAACTCGCGCGGGAGGATTGGGTTTCTTGAACAGCGAGACGTAGATATCGTTCATTGAACCGAAGTCGGCCATTGAATTTAGCAGCACCGTTGCGAAAACAATGTCGTCTGTTGATCGGGAACCCGACTTGGGGTGGGAAAAAGACTTGAACACCTTCTCGACCTTGTGTGCAATCGCCTTCATCTGCTTTCCAGCCCCGGGACCAGCCTCAGGTGCAACAATATTCGAAATAGTCCACGTAGAACCAGATAGCCTGTGCACTGGCTCACAGACAGGCCAATCTGGCGACCGAGCAGTACTCGTCATCGCCTGCGATTTCGAATCGTCAAGCGACCCAGAAAGATCCAATGCAGAGCCTAACACACCCTCAAACATTGTATCTAACAATCCCGGCCTCCTAATATCACTCGGCGCAATCCCATCACCAATCTCCCAGGCGCTCTTAGTCGTACACCTAGCACCCCTCAACCTAACAAACGCAACACCCCCCTCCCCAACCTTCTCCTCTCGACTACCAAGCTCAATCCTCTGCTTCCACAGGAAGCCAGGCCCATCCAGCGCAAGCGTCTCATACTCCCCACCCTCACCCAACACCGCACCACGAATATCTTCTACAGACGCAAACCGACTCATAGCCTTAACAAGACACCTTCGCATCATGCGGCCGCCACTCCCAGAACCAGACACATTCTCCCACAGAAAGCCCTCGTCCAAACCGCCAGAGGCGACCTTGATAATACGAGCATCGCATCTGGCGGCCGCCATATCCTCCAAGAGCCCCGCCTGGCGTATTGCCAGAGTATCAGCCGATCTGGCCACTGGGGCGGGTAGGGACGGATACATCCATAGCCAAGCGAGGGGTACGAGGCCCAGGCGGTTAGCGACGTTCTCGATTCGCGTGCGCTGGTATGTAGAGAGGATGGCGCCTGCGGAGACGGCGTTTGCTTCTGGGTGGGCCTTTTTTATGCGTTGGAGGAGCGGGACGAGGGATTCGGTCTCGTCTTTGTCGGTGGTTTTTGTTCCGTAGATGCGGGATGTGTCGACTGCGCCGCCTGTGATGGGTTGGCGGTAGAGGGGGATTTGGAGGGCTGTTTCGTAGAGAGGGATTATGTTGTGGCCGATTGTTTGGTACATGAAGCTGTCGATGTCGTCTTCTTCGTCGTCATGCTTGGGTTTTGGATTTGTGCTGGTCTTGTTCTGCGGTTCTGGGTAGAGGTTGGCTAATGCGACAACTTTGTGGCCGTTGCGGATGCAGTGGAGAATCGAGTAGAGGGAGTCTTTTCCGCCAGAGATTAGGGCAATCACGTTGAGCCCTGGGGCTGAAGGTTGTGCTGCAGACATGACAACTTTACGGCCAGGTCTGGAGTCCAACGTCTCTTTTTTTCCGCGGATTTGGTGGATGTTGCTAGGTGCGGGTGATGGGGGGGTACTTTTTGCAGTCCCCACCTTTGCCCGGGTGAGTTTCCAAGGTTATCGATAATCGATAGAGCGATAAGATCAGTACATCCCGAGATCACGTGGAATTTAAATATTTCATACATGAAAGTCTATCTATCATCCATGGATAGATTATTTGTATGACTTATGTATTTATCGAGTTGCATGACTGGAGAAGACCAAAAGCCCTGACTCGTAAGGTGCTCTACATTTGCTATTATCAGGTCTACCAGGAAGGAGTGTAGTAATATTATGCTTGTAATTTGATGCCTGTAAATCAACATCTAGAGATATGACGTAGAACCAACGCAAAGAGGCAATGCAATACAAGAAGGGGGGGGGTATGAAGCGACGGGGAGGAAAACGGGGGTCAATTAACTTATACACGAATGTGACCAGCACAAAGAAGCAGATAAAAGCACAAAAGGAAAACCAAAAATATTACATCGAATAGACAGAAGCAAGCATGAACGAAACAGTAGTAGAAGAAGAAGAAGAGAAGAAAAAGAAAAGGATAAAAAAGTCACAAGAAGCGAAATAAACAGGGAGTACAGAAGGAAAAACCCAAAGGTTCAAAGTGTGAGGCACATTGCTCACGCCGAATGTGCTGGTCCAGGAGATATTGGAGAGAACAAGTGAACAAAAGGAAAAAAGGAAAAAAAAAAGAGAAAAACAAGGTGACAAAGGAAATAATTTCACCCAGCACTGCCAAAGACAAATGCCATTACTTTATGTCGTTTTTTTTTCTTC
>CAJVRC010000839.1:1305196-1321406 GCA_911456345.1 Penicillium egyptiacum
GAGTTAAATAATTGGTTTTATATTTTTTATTATATTATAATACATAAATATTTTATTTTCCTAGAAAGGTACCGCGGTTTTCGGTCACCCTCCCAAAATAAGTATGGTGTTATACAAAGGTGCATGTACCGACTAACCATAACATTTTGACACCTGATAATGAGATATTCACATTTGCGACTACTTTGCAATTCCTTCTAATTTTTATGTAGCTTTTTGAAAAGCAAAAAATATGGTGGCCCGAGACCTGATCTAAAAATTGAGGTGTGGCCACGAGGTGCACGACCATTGGACTATTTGATGGTGACAGCGACAATCATTTGCTCAATCGGTCTTATCACCGCGATGTCGGACAAATAAGAGGGTTTAAACCCAGAAGGTCTTCTTTTTCATTGCTTTTTTGGGGACCAATAGCCCAGAAGAATTAGGGCCCACGCATCCCGTCCGGTACGTACCATGTACCCCCGGAGTACCCTAGGGACCTTGCAAAGCTTCTAAATATTTCGAAATTTCCCACAGGATTAGAATAATACCTCGAATCCATTTTTCCCACTCCAGGCGGCATAGTGATCAACAGGTGGAAACTTAAGACCCAAGGGCGGGCCGCCAATCAGTTTCCAGTTTGGGCTGCACATGCTAAGTCGCTCAAGACTTGCCGATCAGGCTATCAACGGTGGCGACCACCGTGCAACCATTTGGCTTCGATCGTGAAACGGTCGGCATTGGCTGTACGGTGCTTACTTGTACATTTCTAGTCTCATATGATCCAGGCCGTCCCTCGGTGCGGGCATCACCGAGGAACAAAAAAAGGCTGTTAAACATCAATTGGTCCCATTCATATTAAAGATCATCATATGGAGTATAACGTTCGTAGTTCTCAGCTTGGAGTTCGTCTATTGTATGTACGTGGTTTGCCACATGGGTCCTATTTTATAAGTAAATAAAACGCGTTTCTTCCCGGTGGCTGCAAGGGCTACGGAGTATGCCGCCCATACAAACAAATCTCACATTGTACACGTCTGGCATCAATATCCAGGCAGGACAAAACATCAAGTTTAAAAAAAAAAATACTATGCAATATGCAAGCCCAGAAGGCGAAATTCCAGTTCACTTGTGCGGCCTACTGCAGGAACAAGCCTATGGGGGACAAAATCACACAGGCAGCAAAAGCAAACACGCTTATTGGGTCTCAGTAAAAGGCAGGGCTCAGATGCAGTTCTCTTTGAAGCTCAAATCATCGAGGGTTTGCTACCGGATGGGTGATTCCCGGTGCCCTAAGTGCATTCCAAGGTCTATTGGTGAGACTGTCCCCAGACTATTCAAAGTATGACTTGGGACATGGTAAAGGTTAATATTGTGCTTACATTGGCCCAAATTTCAGTATGTTAGTGTGATATATGGAGTACTTGTTAATTAGTATCACCTATGGTGCATCTTATTGGGTCAAGGGTCGAAGCCGCGGTCGCTAAGTGATGTGTTCCGATTGCATGGTGATGTGATAGGACTTTTTGTCTCACTGTCCTGACCTGTAGATCCGGGGGGGGGGGAGTGCGCTTAGTATATGTCAGCGCACTACATGGGCGTCATTATTACTATCACATGTGTTGTCTGTGACCGATCTCATCCCAATTGAAAACTTGGACAGGCAGATGCATAATCCGACACATCGACTAACACAGCCCAATGACATACAGCAAGTGGCCACGCAAGCAAGGTCCAGTTCGATTCTTACCTTCAGGTCGTGGCACAATTCTCTTCATTACAAAATGATTCTTCCAACTTTTCTAAATCTCCGAAATGCTTAATCCCCAAGGTCCCTTTTCGAGTCCAGACCGAAAACGAAAAGTATCCTGGCACTTAATGAATGTCGGCGATCCGAAGTGTCTCCTGCGTAATTGGCCGCTTCTAAAGATAGCGCGCCCCTCTAATTGGCTACTAATCCGTTCGCAGGCAAAGCGTCGGCGCTAGTGGAGACTTGCCTTTATCCGCTACCAATCAGAAACATATAAACCACGCCAATGTGGACTTGGGGAAATTGGGGAGAGTCGCTGGATATTCATTACCGTTCCACTCTACATAGCCCACGGTAAAGGACTAGAGATTCCCGGTTCTCCGGGCCTCGAGTATTTCCCTGATGGGTTTAGATACTACCCGTGGGCTTGGAAAGGGTCATGCATGGAAGACTGTCAGGTCCTTCTTCGAGAATCCTAATGTCCACTTTCTAATTTACCAAGATTGGAGCTAATTCACCTCTGAGCTAGTTCAACCCCGGGCCAGTTTTTCAATCCTATTAGCTTACTAACTCAGCTCAAAATTCGCCCTGGATTTTGCGACGATGTACTCCGTATGAGCTTTCCAATGGTCATCCTTGCACCGTTGTTGCACAGACAAATCGACATTTTTGCTTTTGCGAAGCCCACGGGCTCAATATCAACGCTTAGAGAACAATGGGGGGAAACAGAAGTCGGAAGCCAAAACTCCGGAGGCGCTATTGAATTGAAGTCCACATTCTCCTGATCGTCAGGAATACTCCAGAACTCCAACAACTCCAAGTTCAGGACCCTATCAGAGAGCTTCGACCGAGAAAAGTCCAGAAAAATAAGGCTTTGCACGGGACAAAACAAGCTACTTCCAACCACTTCTACCAACGGCCCTTCTAGCCTCGACACCAGCTCTTAGCAAGAGTGGAGAACACGGAGATGGAGGCGGGCGGGCAGTGCCTAGTTTCCCAACTAAAGGCCGCGGAAGGCCGTCTAGGGAAGCCGGACCCCCCCAAGTGGCTCTCTAATGGAGACCCGAGTGGATGGTGTATGGAGTCCGATTTACGGTGTGCACTCTTCTTTGTCGAAAAAGAAAAAAAAAAGCAAAACAAAGAGGCAAATCGGTTAAAGTTGTCTACTAATGCCAATACAAAGTCAATAGGTTAGCAATGATCGCAGAATCGACCGTGCGATTTGAGAAAAAACCGTGCTTGGACTGAAGTGTGAGCATCTTCCCAGTTCCCCGGCGAATCATGCTTGGCTGCTGGCGGTTAACTATGGGGACGTCTATGAGAGCTCCCGTCTGCGATGCGCGAAACCGTTTTGGCGATCAGCATGCCTGTACCCGTTTAAGCCCTGTCATCAAAAGTTTGACCAGTCTATCTGTCATGGTCAACCCCAGATGATATATGCGTAGCATGGAATTAATCTTTCCCCGGGGGTCGAGACCGACAAAGCCCGCAGCAAGGGTTCGAATTTGCACGTCGCGATAGGCACGGGAGTAATGTGCCGTTGGGATCTCCCATGCATCAGTGGGTTTGAGCAAAACGTCCTGGTCCATCAGGGATTCGTGCATATTCTACACATCCAAACCCACAATTGCAATTTGCAATCCACAAGGCAAAGAAAATAGAATTTCGCAAACGCAGGTGTCAACGCCACAAGGATTCGAGGTGGGTTTGGATACATCAGACGATATGAGACTTAGTATTTTGCAAAATGTCACAAAGAGATGTGGATAGCAGATCCGCAAGGAATACACGGCCCTCTGTTCTACGCTTGCGTCTCTTTCAACGGTTCTTGGCAGAAGATTTGCAGGGATTAGTTCGCCATCGACTAGGACTATTCGAGGTCATTCACATGGAACCACCGAGGCTTTAGATAAAGGCTAAAAAAAAACCAATATAGTCGCTGTGTGGAGTGCACCACTCGGTACTCCAGTACTCTGTGTACAGCATAGTCAATATACACGGAGTAGGACATCGTACGTTGTGGGTTATTAAGTAAATAATTGAAAGGGTTGGATCCTCAATCATGCCATTGAGCAAAAAAAAGATGGTTGGAAGTCCCCATTCTTGTCGTGTCATACTGTCCGTAGCTCGGGAGGGTCCCCAATAACGGGCAGACCCAGCCATCCAGACCGACTATGTCGCTCCCACGTCTCTACCGCCACGGGAGTAGAGCTATCAAGCCCGAAGCCGACGCGGGTAGCAGCTTCGGACTTGAAATTACAAGCACTGTAAAGTGGACAGGAACCATTCCAATTTCAGATCACTAATTCACAAAACGCAAGGACCCCGGATGTTATCACCGTTGGCCACTTGACGCTAAACGTGAAGGAATAGAGCCGTGGCGTTCCATTTACCTAAGAAAAAAAGAAGCTAAAGCAGATAGAAGTGACCTTGATGGAAAGTGTTCGAAAAGTAGCGAGACTTTGTGACGCACGCAGATCTCCAGTCGCCCCCAAACTGACTCGGGAATGGACTTGTGGGGGGAAGAAATGTAGTAGGTTCACTCAAGGAGTCTGGCAATGTCATTTGTGTTTTAGATTCGCAATAAATTGCCTCTGTATAGCCGTACTCCGTATAGGACAATTTGGCGGGAACTTCCGCTAATTGACAAGGCTAAAATCTGAAACACAAGCCGAAGCACCCGGGAGAGAACACGCGTTTTGAGGCTGCTGTTAGCGCTAGTGTGCACCGGGGGGTAGTTAGCTTCTTGGCTCTTTTTATTTCCGGCCCGGTTTCGAGTTTCGAGAATGAATCCTACATTTCTGGAGATTATTGTCGATGGTCGCATTTTTAGCGGAGCCTATACTTTGCGCCTTGCGGTGTACCTCTCTCTTCTGGACTTGTGTCCCGTTCGGGGAGGGCACTGGCCTCAATATGGCCTGTTAGGGGAATTTTGTTAGAATGGTAGGAGACTGTTAGATGAGAAGAGAAATGGGAATCACTAATAATAACTACAGAATTAATTAGCTGTCAATACTGAATACCTCCAGAACAGTACATAGGCAGACGGATTCCGAATCAGGAAATATGAGTCCGACTGGAGAAGTACAACATATGAGGTCTTTTTCTGCGCCCTCATGGCATGTGGTGACAAGTCATACCAGTGGTCCTCAATCTCACTATCTCACTATCTCAGATTGAGTCTGGCCAAATCAGACATCAAGTCTGTGTTGCCTTAATATCATCTGGTTTCAGTCTAGTTGTCTCATGCGACCGTTGCGCCTAGTTTCAATATAATCATACAACATTGCTTTGCCACAAAGCAATCTCGCTATCTACACATGTGTGACACTGCCACCTATACAACTACTGTGATTTTGCGCACGGGACGCCACTCCTAATCCCGAAGAGATACACAGTTCCAATCGAGGAAAAAAAGAAACTTTTTCCAAGGTCCTCATGTCTCAGAGCGTAAAATCCGCCATGTTACATCGGCAGAACTTTAAGCGAGGAAAGTGCGGGGGGGAAACTCGATTAACCCCATCTGGGCAGTTCCACACACAGCCATGGTTGAGGATGAGCGTGCTCGCGGGTAAATCATCATCTTCCAAGCTTTGCAGGTTGCCTGATCAGGCATTCTAGACGGCCCCGCGCTAACACTGATGTGCTCCGTACTATGGTATTGCGTTGTATTCCGAACGCCCTATATCACACCATGTTGAAGGAAGTATGGCAAATACACTTGACAAATCTGTATCAACAAACTAGAGACAAGATAGCATTAGCCCAATTTGGCGTGCTAGGCATGTGTTTCAGGTATGCCCCTCGGTATCCATGATACTCCGGACTCCGGAGTCATATCACGATCTCAGTTTCAAACTTCGGGGACCTTCTGTACGTAACTATGTAACTGGCTACGCTACGCGACCCGAGACACTAGACCCAGTGTGGTACCCAGGCCCTTATCCGATCGTCTGAAACTGGGATAACCTTCAATTGATCAGCCGTACTATCGCTTGCAACTTGGTTTTTGGAGTTGTTTGGAGCTCTTCAAGTAGAGCACGTGCTTTATAGAGTACAGAGTATTGAACATTAAACCTTCTAACTACCGAACTATAAGGCCAGTGCCTACGTGGCTGGAAGAACGTGGGAGGCAGGGTTCGTTTCAGGTAAGATCTGCTGTGCATCTGCTGTGCATCGAGTCTATGGTTCCTGTGGGGGTATCAGCATCAATTTCGATGGTTCCTTGATTTCCAGCTTCGGAAGGTTACCACTACTCTATATCAGGTAAAGCTACAAAGTTACATGGTCAATGGAAGTTTCTCGATGTTCTTATTTAGGATAATTCTCCTGTCGTAATCTTCAGGCGAGTTTTGTGAAGCTTCGACTTCAGCAGACCTACAGAATTGGGAATGGTGTGTGAACACTACCCCCACTTTCCACTTGAGGGTATAGATCGGCCTGCAACCCACAGGTTAGAAAATTGGACAAATTAAAGCTATCGAAGTTCGATCGAAGGATTTTCTGGACTTGGTACGATCTTACAACCAAAAAGAATATATTGAATGCGGAGATAGACTACAGCCCGTGGTGGAAATACGCATTAGGCCACATTCGTTTCCACACGGGCGGGTCTCGCCAACCAGATAGCTCACTGGATTCCGTCCGCGGGTGTCCTTTCCAACTTGACCCCAATATCAAAGATAATGAATTCTTTGGTTCAGGTACCATTACTCCAACATACTCCGTAGATTGTCTATCTTTACCCAATTACCAGGCTTTTCCCGAGAGACACAGTGGGTCAAAAAGTAATTTCGATCCTCGTACGGAAGATCCTTTCTGACCTGGATCTCTGGTACGAATGGGGGTGTGCAAAGACTCCCGAGGTCCAAAATGATGTGATTCTTCCAGCCGTGATTATCCCAGCCCTATCTGATCAATCCTGCATCCTTTCCCTGGCACTGAGGTCACTGTATCCATTCGGAGTATTCCTGATGAGGCCTAGCAGGATGTCGTACGTGGCTTGATAGAAAAAATCCCGTTCACAGGTACTTCCCGAATAGGATCATTCAGCAAGTTCGCACGTGTAAACTTTCTCCAACAACATCGCGTTATATTCCCTAGTTTATGAACATCGAGCTCCACCCAAACCAGAAATTCCCGAAAAACATACTAATCTAGCGTGCACGGAGTACATTTGCCTCCGTAAACACTACCCGGTAAGCGTATAAGCGCGTATCCAGCTCGGAGAGGTTCGGCTCGCCTACATTCGTCCTAAGCTATCAGGATCGACGACCGGGTCCATTTCCCATCGTATATAGCCTAAGTCTCAAAAGCAGAAAAAAAGTGGCTCTTTCCAACGTTTAACCCCGCCCGCCGCAATACAAAGCAGATCACCTTCCCGCGCAGTATTTTGGTACGTAACAGATTTCGCTAATGGTCTTCTTTGGTTCAGCTACACTACAGTGGCCATGACTCTGGGCTGAGGCTGAGAGACTAGTTCACTGTTCTTAGCACACGCTGACTCTCTCTTGCAGTCTAGTGCGTGTAGATTCCAACAGAGCGTCTCATCAATAGCTTTGGAGCTGGTTCTAGATCCACGGGCTGAGACCACAGCCTGAGCTGAGATGAAACTTGACGCGGAAAACCTCCCGTGGGCGAACATCCGTCGCGAGACCCATTCAAGGTGAAACTTTCCCTTTCGTGGGAGAGCGGTTCGCTGGCAAGCCCGTGTTTCGCTTGTTGTCCAGCTTCTGTCCAGTCTAAATCGGAGCTGAACACACGCCATCGGCAGTGGATACACAGACTGAATGGCGTGCGTCGTTAGCCGCAAACCACTGAACGGAGCTCGTCTCCAGACGGGCTAGAGCGGGTCTTTCTAAAGAACTTTGATCCGAAACTTGGTACGGTTCTATGGAGGTACCTTGCAAGAAGCCTCGCGAGAAAACACAACATAACTGACTCGTGTCCTCAATATAGTTAGTGCAAGTCTCTTCATGCCAGGTCCACACACGAAGCGCCCACCAGAAACGTACCCATCTCCTACCCACATAAAACAAGCGAACCCGCAAGCAAACCCGGGTTAGGGAAATCACCGTGGAGTCCGATGAACCCGAATCTCGGATGGCGATCAGGCAGTACATCGTACAATGTCTCCAAGCGCCACATCGGATATTAATTCCTGAGACAACCGCCAAAACGCAGATTAACGCATCCACAACAAGTCGAAATCTGGTACACCTCAGCCAGCCCATAGTCCTGGAACAAGCTACTTGCTCTCAAACCTACAGTGGAGATGGATACGAAGTTTGGAAGGGGAAAAAAGAGGTACGATCTCGGCTGCGTGCCTGTTTACTCCAGCCTCCAAATCGCCAACGGGACGAGGCGGATTGCATCGTGTAAATAAAGCGCCGAGAGCTACAACTCCATCTGCGGGTCGCGAACGCCCCATACGGAGGACAACCGCTCGCTATACCCTCATTATCGGGGTACGGCATGTGCCTCTTCAGAAGGCGACGCTATCGGGCCGAATTTGATATTGTCGCGGCTCGGCCAACTACATGTGTGCATACCATTGTTCGGCCCTGATGATACGCGTACCCCATGGCGGTTTGAAGCTTGCGCAAAATTGTCTGATTTCTTCTCAGATGGATGCTATTTTTATACTAACGATATTCAGCCGACAATATGGCCCCAAAAGTTCTTGGGTTTCTGGTGAGATATTTCATCTAGGAACAGGAATTTATGTTCCGCATGGGAAAGTGCGGTTGGAATAAATGTGCTCGTAGATGAGATACTAATTCTAATTGCGCTGGACGTTTGGAGACTAAAGGGCAATCCCAATTTCAAGGCTGGAAAGCAACCATTGCAGTTGATATTGAAGCTCGCCCTGGTTGCAAGTTGAGCTCCCCAACAACACCAGAAATAAACAACAAAGGGCCTCAGGAATGGTAAAATTGAGATCACGCTCCCATTAGGAGTCAGTCTCTTCCTATCATATATTCCATAATTCTCATCATCGACCATGTTTATGGAAGAAAGAGAGAAAGAAGGAAAAAGGTATCAAATGAAAAAAATGGCTTCTCGCATATGGCTTATGTAATGAAAGTTTCTGTGCGCCGAAATCCTTGGAACCTTCCGCCAAAGGCAAACGGAGAAACCAAATCCCCGGGTCCCAGCATAAAAGAAAATCTCAACCAGCGCCTTTCCTCCTTCTTTCTTTTCTTCTTCGTGCGGCGGCGCGACTCGATAACCCGTGTTGCCTGGACATCTACGGTCATTAGTCTGGCTTTCAGTGATGTACCCCAGGTGTCAGTTGCGCCACAGACGAAAGGAATTGCACATTGATTCTTACCTTTACGGGTCTTTCTGATTTCAAAAGGATGAGACCTTCTGGTGGGAGTCAAACATACTTTTTTTTATATACTCTTGGGTATTTCTATAGCATTATACAAATGGAATCAAGTTATCAAATTTTGCATAATTTTTTACTAGGTGGCTCTCTCATTAGGCGTTGCGCTGTACTCTTGACTATCAAAACGTTGACACAAATGTTGCTCCGTCCAAGTCTTTCTTTGCCTCTGAAAAATCAATCGCAGTTTCTTACTTATCTCCTTAAGTGTAGGCTTGTTTTCTCCAGAGTCTATGTTGTTTACTCGCCAGGCTCGTCGCCAATCTTCACCAGCTTGCCCATAGATCGGTTTGCACCCGCCTCGCCAATAACGCGAATGCGGTCAACGCGCAGCTTCTCGCTGTCTCCATCCCCATCAACGAAGAACAGAACCAGCGATGTCACATTCTGGAAGTTAACAAACCGCAGGGGCACCGTCGCAGTCCCGGTCTTCGCATCCCAATCACCAGGCTTGATCTCCACCTTCTGCACAGGGGGTATACCATCCGCCTCATCGAATCCGAGCACATGGGAAGTATTCTTGTAGACATGCACGTTCCTGGGCCGCATGGGTGTCTCGTCGTCATCGCCATCAGCGTCCGCAGGAGGGAGGGAGGTAATCTGAAGTGAGTGGACCTTCAGCATGGAGTTGAATGGGATGTACAGCATCAGCTGCTCGTCGGTGTCGCTCTCAGTCCAGTCTGGCTGGCCAGCAGCCTTGCCCTTGCCCTTTGCTGCGAGCCCGGACGGCTTCGCAGTGTTGAACAAAGCGCGCGGCTCTGCCGTATCTGTGTCCCGGTTCAACAGCTCCAATCCCTTCGCTTCAACCTGATCTGTGATATCGCTGTAGCCCTTGGGCACTGTGCCGCCGAGCCAGGACTCGCCGGAGCTGCTTCCTTCGCCGGTTCCTGCTGCGTCGTCCGACTGGCTTGCCTCGGATGCGAGCTTCTGGACAATCTGGTTCAGCTGCGCAGGGTTGGCGCCCTTGACTGTTTGGTTCACGCGGCCGTTCTTGAAGACGATGAAGGTCGGCATCCTAGGTATCGTGTATTGTCAGTAAGCGAGGTCAATATTGTAGAATTGGACGAGGGTTGTGGTAGGTTCTAGATGTTTAGATAAATTGTAGATAAATTGTATATAAATTGCACATACGCTGTGACACCGTAGGTTTGGGCGAGCTCTTGTTGGTGGTCGACATTGATCTTGGTGAATGTGATGAGATTCGGGCGGGAGAGTTGGGTCGCCAACGAGTTATACGCAGGCGCAATAGCTTTGCATGGTCCGCACCAATCAGCGTAGACTATTCAAGTATCAGGCTAAGGTTAGCGATAGCTCTGGTCGTTCGCAAGGGAGGAAGAAAAGGTCTCGGCGGGGTAGGGTCGCGGCGGCAAATACTTACAGTCGGCGACAATAAGACGGGAGGAGGTGAGGAGCGACGAGAATTGCTCCTTCGATGAGATCTCAATGACAGACATGGTGAAGTCGGGAGAGGAATGAGGGTAAAATGGAGGGTGGAAGAGGATGAAAAGTTATGAGGTCGTCCACGGCCGTGGTGTTTTGCTGCCTCCGCATATGTCATCAGCCCCTCTACACAATCAGCAATCTCGTATGACCACGCCAGGGAATATATACTGCCTAATTATTATTTTATTTCAACGATGACCATTGATCCTCGTTTAAAATGCAGGGTTACTCTGGAATCGACTCAAATGCCGAATTATCAAGCGTGGTTGTTTTGGAAGTGTTGAATATATATTGTTGTTGTTACAATGCTTACCATGCGATTGATACTTGTTCTCTGTGAGGTTCAAGTCTAACCTTTCATTTGAAGGAAAATACAGATACATACATGACAAGTGTATATTTATTTACATGAGAACTAAATGTCGACAAGTAGCTCCATGGTACAGCATCCGGTCTCGTCGTTGGATGCATTAGTTTGAGCCAGGTCTAGCCAGAAGGCAAGAGGCAACAGCTGGGCTTTAATAAGGGTGCTTGAGTTCTATCTCAATCGAAGAGTGAGACAGGTCCAAAAGCGAGGATGCCACTTGGTATGTGCTCTTGGTTTACACAAAGCCCAACGAGGTTGGTGTGCACAATCCAGCAGAGATTGGCGGCGACCCAGGTGCAGAAGAGAAACCCCGCTCTGGAGAAAGAAAGCCCAGAACAGAAGAATGATGAACGACCGAGCCTGTAACCTGTCTGAACCAATGAGCCTAGTTCCTGGACGAGACATAGACCAACACAGACATGGGACCACGGGATGCCATCCGCCACACGGAGACAAGGCGTGAACTGCACAGCGGGACACCAATTCCAACTGTGTGAAGAGCAGATATGATTATCAGGAAAAAGGCCAGCTGAAAATGCAGCCCTTCATCCCTCATCTGCCTCAACGGCAAACAGAATCTTCAACCAGAGACTGCACCCGCGACACCCGATAATGATCTCGCCATGCTCAGCCTCCCTCTCCAAATCCTCCTCGTTGACAAAGAATCCGCGCTCATCACCGCACCGACATCCGCGATACCAGCAGTCGCCGTCGCCGCCTTCCGCCTCCTCGCAGGCAAGATCCTCCAAATCCACGATCTCCAAGCCAGTATGGAACACATTGCCGGTCTTCTCCCTCTCTGCAACCTTCAGCCTATCCAGACGTAGAGAGCGATCATATTCAGCGCGGAGGACGGGATCCGATAGGGTCTTGTAGGCGGTGGTGATCTGGTCGATGGTATACAGCTGTTGCGACGAGTTGCCACCGGATCTGGAAAAGAGAGGGTTCAGAGTAGATGCGGATGTAGAGTTAGTCGAGCCACCTAGCCCAGTTTCCCTTGCGACAGCACCCGCCTTGTCAGGGTGGTGTTTCAGCAATGCTTTATGGTATGCGATCTTAATTTGCGGCTTGGAGAGGACTATTGAGGAAGACCCTGCGAAGGGAAGAGACAGGATCTCATAGAGATCCACAGCGTGCGTCGTCCTCGTCATGTCGAAAAAGTTTATTCCTCTTTCTGTTCAGGGTCTGCTTGTCGTGCCTGGCTGGTTGCGCTGTTTCCGTGTCCCGCGCTGAGTCGAGCGACCAGTCAGAGGGGTGCGCGTCAGGTTGTAGCAGTGACACCTCGGAGTTTTAGCGGAGAGGTCCAATCGCGTACATTCCAGGGAATGAATGTGATATTCTGCTGTGGCAGGGGTGCTGCAAAGCGGGGTGGGCTTTGTCACTGAGAGGATTCCATGAGGATTTAAAAATGGCGGGTCACCCTTGCACGCCACTTTGGGAAAGGGCCTTCCGGACCCATACCTGTTGGTGTTAGACGTTGGCTACGTCGCCTCCTTTTATCTCTTATATTTTCTTGATATCTTGGTCATGAATGTATATTTTCCTACAATATTCACCACCTTGGTGGGTAGTGATTCTTTAGAGTTATGCGATACAGCTCTGCCAAACTTTGCCCGATGGCTCTATGCGAACTATGCTAATGCTGCATGCTACCCGAGGCGAAACTTACATGCTGTGAATACAGCTGAGACCACTGGTGCATGCAAATATGGAAGGGAATCGAAAGGTCCATTGACAACAAGAAAAAGAATCTTAGTGAGTAATGACTCGGATATCAAGACAGGTATATAAAAGGAGACGGGAATATTAGGCAATTTTTGGGCGATCCCTTACTCAGAAGTCTTGAAGACGAAGCGGTCCTCAGTCTTGAAGGGCACACCGAGCTCAAGGAGCTTGACAAAAACATCAGAGAACTCCTTGAAGAAGACATCGCTGTCCTTGGCATAGCGCTCGACGTGCTTCTTGAAACCCTTATCCTTGAGAAGAGCCATATCAGTGGGCAACATCATGAGTGTGCCAGTGGTCTTGTCAGTGAACTGAGTCGGGCCGTTCCACTTCTTCTGGGCCCACTTCTCCTCAGCAAGGAGGCGGAAGAACTCATTGCTGAAAACAGTAGGGCTGAAGTTCCAGGGGCCGTCGAAGCCAGAACGATCGGTGTGACAGCGACCCAGGGCATGGGCGCCGATCAGTGCAACCATCTCGCGGTCATCAAAGCCCATGCGGGAGAAGACATCGCGGATGTGACGGTGGTCCTTGGCGGCGTCAGGAAGACGACCGTCGGGAGTGCATGCGGCGACGTCCCTGTCCTCACGGCCGGGTCTCCAGGGGATCGTAGGGCCACTCAGCTCTTGGATGGCGCAAGCACCACCAAGCGTCCACAGATCGGAGTAAGAGATCCAGGGGAACTGGGCCTTGATTGGCTCGAGGAAGTCGCGGGCAGTCTTGAGACCGGCGTTGGCGCCGTGATCGGACTCCGGGGCGAATCTCATGGTGGCGCCGTTGCTGCCTCCGGTGCCGGTCTCCTTATCATAGGTACCACTTGCGTGCCATGCGAGACGAACCAGGACCTATTGAGAGCAACAAAAACATCTAGGTTAGTCCTTTGATCTTGGATGACAACATCGAGCAGAAGTGACTTGACTTACGGGACCATAGCTGCCGTCATCGTAGTCGGTCTCGTTGGCCAGGCGGGCAGCGATAGCGTCGTACACCTTCTGGTAGTCGGCCTGGGTGGGGACGAAGGGCCCCTTGGGGGAGGAGGAGTCGCCGTTCAGGTAGAAGTATGCTCCACCACCGAGGGCACCGAGACCAAGAGCCCATAGTCCAAAGGATGATGAGCCGGACTTCTCAGAGCCAGCTTCTGAAGCATATCCGCGACGAGGAGAGCCGCGGAGACCGTTGGCAGGGATGGCGAAACGGGCGTTGCGCACAGCAGGACGGAAAGAGGAAGTCGCCGGGGTCGAGCGCAGGAAGGCCCGGGAAGCAGTTCTGGCAGCCGAAGCCATTGTGATAGTACAGAGAGGGTGGGAGATAAGAAGTCTATGGGGTTGCCACTCAGGGAAAAGGAGGTAAAGGTGGGAGTAGAAGTACAAACGAAGAGAGAAGGGAGGAACCGGGCATTTGTACTTCTCCTGTCCCATTCTCCAAAGTCAACCCTGAGCCAATACTTCGGTACATCATACAGAAGCTGATGGAATCACAGCCAATCAAGGGGGCCACATATGCTATTGCCTCGGCGTTTCGTTTCATCTCCGCGTTCCGGTACATCACCGTACATCATCCCCAGACTTTCACTTCACTTTTGCCAATTGTTGTATTCTTCATTGTCTCTATATGTTACTACATCCCAGGAGATCGTACTCGTTGAATTGGCAGTACAGACTGATACCAAAGGCGCGAGTTAAAAAAGATAACGAATCTCGGGAAACTTCAATGTTATTATTAACAGCCAAGCGCTGTTTGGCCAATGTGGACCCACCGCGCCGCTTTTTACTTGCTTACCTGATCGAACAGTTTGCCCCCAGACCCAGCTTGCTCGGTAATAACCCAGGTCTAGATACTATACGGAGGACTCCGTACGTCTAAATTTATTGAATAAGACGTCAAATAAGCTATTTATTAATCTTTGAGTTCGAGATTCCCTTGGCAAGATTGAAAACATTTAATGGCTCGATCTTATTACCCATGGTTCGAGCCTGATTACTGACAGGTTTGTCCATCGATCCATGGATGGTATGTCGCTATGACAGATCCTGCCATGTGATTCCTTTAAAGTCGATGGATGCCCGGTTTTATATGTATGAAACTGCTCTCACTGGAGCAGAAGTCCTCGTATTAGCAGTGTGGAGGAAAGAAGTATACACAGCCATTATACGCGTGACCATGCCTTATTCTCTTCTCCAATCTCGCAACGAACTATCCAAAATCCTGTGCCATTTCTTTCTAGAACCTCCAGGGCCATATTGATTCTATGTCCATATTCCCTTGCTTTGACAACCAGTCCGTTTTGCCTGATGCTCTCGATGAATCGTCCCAACGCATCGCCCTTGGACAGTATCGGTTCATACATCGACTGACTTGTCAATGCTGTGATGAGAAACCCTCGCTTGTATCTATATGTACATAGTGCCAAGGTTGAGGTAGCGGGATTCAGCGGATAAAATTTGAGCCAAAAGGTCATGTGACACATATCGATGCCCCCCACCTCAAGCAGTACGATGATTAATGATCTAGGAAAAGGAATATAATATGAGATGCGGAGTAAATTTGGATACAGATTTCCATTATTAGTTGGGGATGTCCGTCGTAAAAAAGTCCTGCTGTCCAATAGATATGGACACCAGGGTGGAGTAGACGCAGCTCTGCTAAAAACTGTTTGGTTTTGATATTCCACGAACGAACGATTAAAAAATCACCCAAGAGACGTCCAGTGCCACAGGTAGGCACCACGCGGGTTATGTGGTTTGAAGTTTATATCCTGAATGTTGGATCCAAGTCCTCAACAATCCCGGACATTAAAGGATTGGATTCTCGAGTCTCCAACACGCGAATGGTTGCAGAAGAAGGAAAATTGTGAAGTGGGAAAGTTTTTATCTTAATCCCCGTGGCACGTGATTGGACTAGTGTAGTCACATGACCATGTCCTTTTGTATCGAAAATTTCCGCGCAAATTGCGGACTTCTCTTCTTTACACTTTTCCGAACGCATAATCAACCGCCAATTCCTCTATCATAGGATGGTAGGTCATATTGGCGTACTAGAAGATATTCCTGGATATCATTACGACTTCTCGACGGCTCCGAAAAGGCTTCGGCCTTTAGGCGCATTGGTAGATGCGAGTCATTGGTGTCCGGACATACCATTCTATTCTTTTTTAGCATTAATATAAATGATCTTTGACTTTACTTTGGAACCCCGTATGAGCCTGGGCTCAAGCCTATAAACCTAAGAGTTCTAAAGTGTTCTAGAAGATCGGGCCTATAGAGAACACTATGTCGGAAGAAACACGGAACGAACGATATAGCAGATTGTCAACTCAACCTTGGAACAGTTAAGCTAAAACCTTTAAAATTTTGACTCTTTAGTCTACCTTTCTTCACTCTCTGTACTCCGTATACTCCGTAGTGTACAAATATGTCTCATTTGGAATGATCTGCCTCTCGGACGTCAATTGAACCCTTCTCCGCCCTGGGAACCAGAATTCTTCCCCTATTCCACTTTGTATTACTGCCACTCCTTCTATTTATTTATTCTTGTAATTATTTTTTTTTTTTTTTTC